>VXBT01000852.1:332440-419509 GCA_013400235.1 Oriolus oriolus | reverse complement strand
GCTGCGGAGGCCCCCGGGAGCGAGGGCTGCCCCGGGAGCGCTGCGGCGCCGGAGCGCCCCGAGGGCGGCTGGGGCTGGGTGGTGATGCTGGCCGCCATGTGGTGCAACGGCGCCGTCTTCGGCATTCAGAACTCATGCGGGGTCCTCTTCGTCTCCATGCTCCGGCTCTTCGGCAGCAGCGAGGACAAGCAGCTGGTCTTCAAAACAGGTGAGGGGCGGCTGGGGAAGCAGCCCGGGCACAGAAGGTGCCCCGGCCGGGGGCTCTTGCTGCCGGCGGTGCCGCTCCGTCAGTGTCCGAGCCCCGGGGGGCCGCAGGCGCGAGACCCCTCTGGAGGGCCGGGCCGGGCCGGAGCCTGCCCCTCCCCGCCGCAGCATGTGGGGCTGGGCTGGGGCGCTCGGGAACACCCGCCGAGGGCACGGGGAGCTCCCCTCGCCTTCCTGGCCCCCGGGGCAGCGACTTCCTGGGGTGTCGGGGGAGAAGCTGCGGGAGAGGAGCAGGTGTGCTCTCGCTTCTTCCACAGCTGGATCTTTAGGTATCTACCGCCCTGCATTATGGGTTATAATACACGCTCCCGGTCGCAGAAACCTTTATTCCCCTGTCCCCGTTAGTCTAAATGATTAATTAATAGTGGGCTATAGTGACACTTAAAATATGTCCAGAATGGGCTTGACATTTGCCAAACCCAGCATTTTGATGTGCACATTTACTGCTGCAACCAGTGTCACAAAACTCACCAGTAAAGTTAATGATATTTACTAAATTTTAAAGACATTAACAGTACTCTCACGCTACATTTAAAGTGATCTAAAGCACTTTAGACACATAAGATTCAATTAGTTAGAAGGTAAGCATACATTTTGTTTTATTTTATGTGTGTTTTCTATGGAAAGTGTCTTGTGTTCTGACTTTGTAAGTTGAGGAAATGCAGTTTTTGGCTCTTGGAATAATAAGAAAATTAACAGAATTCAAATTATAATTTATTATAGTAAATAATAAAGTTGACTTACATAAAGGATAGCTTCGTGTTAAATTATTAAAATGAAATACTGAAAAATAAACACTGTCTTTTATGTTTTTGTTCCTTTCTTAAAAAAAGGTGTTCCAGCTATGTAGCCTCGCAGAGGTGTAAGCTTTCTGGAAAACTTTCTCAGTACCCAATGGGCATTACAGACCTTTTGAAATTCTTGTCTTCCTTAGTACTTGCATAAGTGGGCCTGAAGTTGAGATGTTAAGACAAAGAAGTTAATTTTCCTCCTGCAGGTTAATAACTATTTTTGTCTGAAGTAGAAAACCAGGGCAGGTGTTTAGACTAAAGTAGGAAAGCTGAAAAGCTGTGGCGGAGCATCGAGTGATGTTCTCTCCGGCATTTGAACAGTTTGCAGTGATGTACAAGGTGTATTCCCCAGTGTTCTTGAGCTAGGAAGATGGGAAGTTGCATCTGCACACCAAGTTGGGCAGTGCCTGTTTCTCAGAAGGGAAACGCACATCCAGAAGCAGGTGCCTAGGCTCCTTAGCCCGCACAGGAGGAAAACGAGATTCAGAATGGGTGCTGTGAACATTTTCATACTGACCTGGAAGCCCCTGGTCGGTCAGAAATGCAGAAGCATTGGTGATGGCTGATACTCTGCCTGCTCATTGTACAGAGGTGTAATTGCTCTTTCTGAGGATGTGGTTCTGTAGTAACAATCTCTTAAAAAATATTGTCTTGTACTTAAAAAAAAGTCTTTAGGTAGTAGTGCAGTAGTCAAAATAACCAAGAGAAAAAACTGAAATTATCTCCTACCTTCCAGAAGGGTAATTGCGCCACTGATGTTGGAGTGAGGCAAGATTGTGGGTGTGCTCCACCCATGTTTTTGAAAATTTGCCCAATTGCAGAAAAGAGTGGGGGGGGAAAAATGGAACCCGGCTTTAGAGCCTAGTTGTTTTGCATCCTGCTTAGAAGAGCAGGAAGTGTTCTGAGTCCTGGATGCAGCCAGCACCTCCTGTGTTGCTTTTTAAGTCATTTGAGGAAAAAAAAAAAGCTACAGCTGCACTTTGTTTTGCTTTATCAGATGTACTCTGGTTGGGGTAATGCAGAAGGCACTAATTCTACTTTTTAAAAAATCAAAATGGGCTCAAATTGGGGGAAATACTGCAAGATAGCTGCCTTGACTAGATGACTTATGTGCGTGTGAAGGAGGACTGCAAATACAAAAAGTCTCCTGTAAACAAAAGCACAGCAGATAAAAACATACCTTTCCTTTTAATGCCTGAAAGTACCTTGATGAGTTGGGGTACTGTAAAGGCTAAAGAGCAGCTGTCAAACAGACCTTTTGCTTCTTAATGTTGAGCCTCAGTGCCCAGAAACTTGTGGAGATAAGACCAAATGTGAACTGAACTAAACAAATTGTACAATACTTAGCTTGCCTTAAAGGAGAGCTATGATCACGAATGGCGAATTGCACTTAAAATACCTTTTATTGAGCACTGATGGATTAGCTGGCATTGCTGCAGAAAGAAACAGAATGACTGGAGGGAAAAGTCACTATGATTTTAGTGTTAGAGAAAACTAAACTGATCATTCCCATAGTATTGATTCAAATACTTCATCTGCTGAGTCTCTTGTGTTTGGACTGATTGCAACTCAAACCTGGCAGTGGTAACTGAGTTAGTCAAGTTTAATGAATTGGAAAACTGGAATTTGTAATGAAAGTTTTCTTGCTGTGTGGCTTTGCTTTGGAAAGCAAAGTTTAATAGTCTAATCCTTCTGGAAAAAGAAGATTTCTTTAATATCTGAAATGCTGATTTTTTTGAGAGGCATGAGCATTCTGGGTAATTTCTTTAAGGACCCCAGGTGTCTGTGGAATTTTGCAGTTAATCCACAGTACCAAAGAATTCAGGTCTGTTCGTGGTTTGTTAGTTTGGTTTGGGGTTTTTTTGGGGTTTTTTTTTTTTTTTTTTTTTTTTTACTACAGGATTACTTAGCTATTGCCAGAAGATTTTGTGTGCCTGCTCTTTTGGGACCAGTCAGTAGCTGTCTCTTGCCTGATGTTTTTCCTGAAAAGGGGAATTAAGTAGGTTATAATACATGCTGATTTTGGTATCTCTTAATAACATCTTGTAATATCTTAAAAGCCAATGTGAGGCAAAATGGGAGGGCCCTAAGTATCATAGTCTATGCTATTTTTGTTAGTGTTAGTAGATGGGTGGGTATTTTTCAATGTGAAAGGCAAAAAGGGAAGAAAAGGAGGGAGGCAGAATGGAGGAAGATGTAGTCAAGAAGTGACTCTGCCTTGCAGATGAGGAGTGGAAGGAAGCGAAAGTACGGGCAAGGCAGCAAGGCTGTTTCCAGTGTGCAGCATCAGCACTGGATAAGTAAGATAAAGGACTATAATTAACATTGTTGCAGGGTTTAGGAGTATTAATGGAAAAACTTGTGGGTCATAGAGGGTTCAGAAATTCCTTCAAGGAACACCTTTTTATGAAAAAAATTGAATATAACTAGTACACAGTATTTTGGTATTTATATTACAAAAACTAATTTCTTTGCTTATGTGGTGCACTGTATAAGCAATTCCATTGTTTCCTTGTGTAGCCATTTTTGTTCAAAAACTAATTGATGCACAACTCCAGAAGAGGAAAAGCCCCTAGTGTAAGTATAAAGGTTCTAGAAAGGTGTGCCTGAAGTCTCAGGAAACTACTCTGTTCATTGTTTATAGTTCATTGTGTTTGAGGAACAAGTTGGGTGGGAAAAATCAAAGGCAGTGAAATACAGGAGGCTCGTGGTCCTTGGAAATAGGGCAGACCTAGTCAGCCTCTGGTGTTCAAATGCAACTGTGGTCTGATCACCCTTGAAGGGAAAAGATTTGATCCTCAGACCAGTCCAGGGTCTGGCAGGAAGAGCACTTGGTTCCCTTCCCTGTTGGAGTTGTCACATGGGGTTGAGGAGCACTGAGCCAGTCCTGTTGTTACCTCAGAGATTTGTGTGTGAGCCCCATCTAATCCTGTGTTGTGCTCTCTTGATAGAGGCCTCTGCTATATAGGTTTTTCTGTGCATATGTATCCATACTTGTTTTCAAAAGGCAAATGAATACTATGATACTAGTGGAAACAGAGATTATAAAAATGACAGGTTTCACTTAAAAAAAAAGTCAGATAAAATTACTAGCTCTGCTACTTTAATTGCTCCTTGTTCTATGATTTGTAACTCCATAGGATTACTCTCTCGTGTACAAGTATCAAGTACTCCTGTGTGTACAAGTATCACCTGCACAGCGAGTATGTACTGCTGTTAAGAGCTCTGCATCCACGTGTTTGGTTTGTTAGCCAGTGTTCCTAGAAGACACCGCCTCACCTTGCCTGGACTGGTTATCTGTGTGCTTTTATGCCTCTCCCTGGGTTTGGCTCTCTAAGGTGCAGCCTTAGGTGACATATCTGGATATCAGGATGATTGATTGGCTGGCTCAGCACTTTGGCACCATCAGAACTCTTGGACCTGGATTGCTGAGGGTCTGATAGGGGAGGGAGGAGAATTCTGATTTTACTTTCATATTCAAGATGTAATTCAGGTACTGAGAAGATAGTGTTGAATGACTACAAAGATCTACAAGGGCTGAGAACACATGAACTGCTGCCTTGTATGGTACCTAAATTTTGCTGAGCAGGGCTGGCTTTAATTTCACAGGACAGTTTGAAGTTTTCCTTTACTCTTTTGAATCTTTTGATATCTGCCCAAGTTTTCCTCTGGAGATAAAGACCATCAGCAATTTTGATATAATTCAAGTCCTTGTTGTGTAACTGTCCTTCAGAACCACACTTATCTTTCTAAATCTATGGGCTGCTGTATCCAGTAAATTGGGATCATTGGCAAGCTGGAACTGTGTCACATGGCTTACGAGAGAGCAACTGACTTTTCTTTGTAAGAAGTAGTAAGTCAAATTTGGAACACAGAAGTTATCAGAGTACACAAGTATAATTTGCATGGGGTACAAGGGAGTGTACTACTGTATAACACCTTGGTCAATGAGGATTACATTGCAGTGGAGGATGTAGTTCCACAAAAAGCTGGACTTCAGTTTTGAACAAAAAAATATCTACACAAGGAAACAATGGAATTGCTTATATAGTCCACTGCATGATTATCAGTGCTGCTGTAGTCTGTTTTCCTTCTCATGTTTGTGTGGCTATTGAAACCAGAGCAGGGAACCAGCAGTGAATTCTAACCTGAAAACCTGATGTGTAAGTAATGATTCATTTTATTCAGCTGCAGTCATTTTTGTACCCCTTTGACGTGGCTTTGTGATTATAAATACGTATGCAAATGAAGGTTCTGGAGTAGCTGATATGATGGCTGGGTCAAACTGGAAAGTTGAAGGCAGTTTCTGTAGTATGCTGTCTTTGTTTAGAACAGAATGATTAATACCACTACTGTTTGTGCATACACACACGCACATGTCTTCGTGCATCCAGCTCTGGAGTGTTTCTCTTGTAGTCTTGATAACTAATCTGCAGGAGTGATTACTTATGTTGTCTTTGTGTTTTTTCTTATGTTGGATTTCACATTGGTTAGATTCTTCCCGTTCCAGCTGCAGGTTAACTTGAAGCAAACAGCTTCCCCTAATGTGTCTGAAAGCTAGTTAATTTTTGTGGGTCTCTTTAGAGGCAGTACTTTAATTTCACAGGGATGAAACATCCCTATAAAGATGATTGGCAGTTGTCACCACTCTGCATTAAATTCACATGCCTCAAGTGATGAGCTCTGGTGTGCTGCCTGTCAGACAAAACCATGTCCTCTAAAATCTCTTTCACACAAATCCACTGAAATACTAAGTTTTACTGTACTTTATTCATTATAGTTTTGTTGCATGTGAAATACCTTTCATACTCCCAATGTTATTTCTTTGCCAATGTCTCTGTTGCTCTAACTCTCTGTAATGTAGAGAAAAAAGGTACTGTGTCATGTTACAAAATGAGGCTTTGCTGTTTTCTGGCATGAATGATGTACTCTGATGACACTGTGCTGTCTATTTTGCATTATTTACATAACATAATGTTTTTCTTGCTGCTTATTATTAGTACCTACAGTCAGTGAAGCTTAGTTGACTTTGAAGTTTTCCAGTGTGCATTACTCCTTGCTCTTCAACTTTTTGTTTAATTGGTCCCTGTAGCCTGTTCAGTGTGGTTTTATTCATCCATTTTTTGGCTGCCATTCTTTGAGTTGCCCTAAATAACTGCTGTCTAAAGGGGAAGTTAGCAAAATGTGTATGTTTATTAATAAACCTTTTTCTCAGACTTAGGAAGATATACCCGTGCTTAGTGTTTGCCTATCCATAAACATGATTTCATCTTTCAACAGTCTGCTTTTCTCCAGACACTTTGTTTCCTGATAATGTTCGGTCTCTTTTATCATGATTTCTTCAGGCTCCTGAAAGGAGCGTTATTAAAGGCCATCTTGAAGTTTAAGTGTTACTGATTTCTCTTTTTATTATTGAGTCACTAGTCTTGTATGAAGCAACGTAGTAGACTGTTCTTAAACTATTATAGCATAGTATGTCTATTTACTCTTTTAGCCAGTCTGAGTTAATTAGGGATAATAACAAACTGGTTAATGTAGCCTCTACTTGGAGCAAGGTCTACTAGAGCAGGCTTCTGAGGACCTTGCCCAGTTGGGTTTTGACTGTCTGCAAGGACGGGCACTCCACAGCCTCTGGAGTGCCAATGTTTGACTACTCTGAGCAAAGAAGACTTTTCTTACCTTTAAATGGAATTTTCCCTATTTGAATTTGTGTCCGTTGCCTCTTGCTTTTTGTCATAATACCACTGAGAAGAATTTGGCTCAGTCTCTTCACATCCTCTCCTGGGATATTTATGCATGTGAAGATTGCCCCCTCCAGCCTTTCCTGCTTGAACCTAACACCACCTCTCTCAGCCTCTCATTGTGTGTCAGATGCTTCAGTTCCCTTATCTTTGCAGCCCTTTGCTGGATCCACAGTAGTAATCAGACTGCCTGCTCCACCTTTGGCATCGTTGGCGTTTCAGGCTTTTGATGCCTGAAGGTCTCAGAGAAGGTAAAGTCAATCCCTTGTCACCTCCGCTCTCGTGCATTGTGCTGACCCCCTCCCACATTTCCCTCACCTGGTAACACAAATACTGCACCAGCGCACACATCCTCAGGCATCTGAATGCCTGCTGCCTGCCACTCTCTTTTAATAGCATTCTACACATCAAAGATCATGCTTCAAAATGAGATAAATATTCAGAAAATTCTAACTTATATTGCTGTGTGTTGCTAAGGAAAATATTTTTCAATAAACATTGATCTATAATGCTCAGCGAGTAATTACCCAATTTGAAATTGCTTCTGCTCTGTGAACTCCAGGGAAGGAGATGCACTGATTACTTGCAGCCAAGTAATGTAGCACTGGTAATATAACTGCTTGATTTTAGAATAATCCTTGTATGAAGGAATGATATAGGTTCTTTCTAATATCTTCCACAGACTTTTTTTTATTCTTTCGTTTTGTGAACAAACCATGCAACCTTAGACCACTGCAGTTCAATCTTCAGCAAATGTGAACAGAAAGGATAATTCTGTGAGAAAACATCCCCTTGTGATCTTACACTGTTTTAGTTTCAGAAATCTAATTCATTACAATAACAGCTGCTCTGTTTTAGATCTTGCCTTTAATTTTCATGAGAACTGGATAGGAATGACTGGTTCTAATAGCTAAGTTAATAGCAGCCCTTTAGTGCGGATGGGACCAATTTAAAAATGATCAGTGCTGGTTTGTTCCCACACACAGGAAGGGATTACTGGGATGTTGAGCCCAGCCTCTTCGTTATCAGCAGCATGTCTGTAATCCCATGGAACATGATCTCACTTAGATGGTAGGGACTTGTACTTAGACTGGAAGTTGTGAAGCAATTTTCTTGCTGCCTCTTTGCTGAGTAAGCAGAAGTAGTGCAATCTTTGGCCGTTTATTTTCTGCAGTGTGCTTTGTTCAGTAGAGCTGTACTTTATGTATATCTTCCAAGTACTACAATAGGGTTTTTTTCTTTTGCATTTTTAAGAACATGTATCGGAGGAATAATAACTAATTTAAAACATGTTAACTATTAATTTCTCTTAGTCTCTAGCTGTTGTCCTCTTGGAAATTATTTGTCAAATGTGTAGTAAAGTTTGTCTTCTGGCTCCTGATCTGGATGTTAGCCATTTCTTCAGGATGTTTCAATAAAAATATTACAAATAGAAGATGCATTGAGTAAATAAAATAAGTCTTCCTACTTTATTGTAAAGAAGTATGTTGATATTGGTACCACCATATAATTTTAGCTGTATTTTATCAGTGCTGTAACTGAGCAAGGATAAAACACTAAGATATAATGTTCTAAACAAACTGTGATCTTTTTAGCTTTTGCAGTCTAGAATGAATGAACAGTCCTTTCTTTTGGACCAAAACATAGCTTTCTCAGCGGCAAGTTCGTTATATGAAACCAGGAACAGTGTTCTTGTGTACCAGGTAGGAAAGTTTCTGTTTTGCAGAAAGAAGAACCCAAAAACCCCTGCTTCACTTTATAACATCAAAGGAGATTGTTCTAATTCAAGATGTCCTAGTTTTAGCACTTCCTATATTGCATTGAAAGCTTAGTAGTCAAAGAATTCAAGAGGAAAAGAGAAGGTTAGTATTCATTACCAAGTGATCCTGAGTGAGTGCTGAGATGGGCTGTATCTTTGGAGACTTTTGTCTGTGCTGTCTCTGGTATCAGCACTCTAAACCTGCCTGTTGTCCTTGGACTGACTCCTGTGAGTTTGCCTTGTTTGTTTTCTGTACCCAGGCATGTACTAGCCATGTGTCTCTTAAGGAGCTGCTTAGTCTGCTCTAGATTAGAGTCTGGATGGCAGCTAGGCCACCTACGGAGTGAACACGCGAACAACACGGAGATTGGTGTACAACAAACGGATGTGGTTTGTCCAAGGAGGAGGCTCGTAGCTCTTGTCCAAAGAGTTGGAAGCACTGAGTGTGCTTGGGATACACAGCCAAGGCTTTCTAGGACAGTAACTTGATCCTGTGTTGTAACTGAACATGCTGGGATTGGAACAATCTCAGTGGGTTCCACAGGTCCGACTGAGCCTGTTTGTTGTCAGTGTGCTCCAGTTTGGTGCATTCTGTAGTACTATAGTAGTTTCAGAGTGGTTGGAACTGGCTGATGACATCTGCTTCTATACAATGCTGATTGTTCTTGAGAGAAAGGAAGGTGTGGTTGCTTTACCTAAAGATGCCGTTAACCTCAAAGCACGTGGGATTGAGAGCCTGAACTGTGGTGCATATTTGGACATGAGAGTGGTATGTGTCATGGTTAGAGTAACAGCCTTATCAGAAAGTTGATTTAGTACTGCTAGATAATATTTTTTCAAATCTTGAATGTACTGTTTATATGATGACTTTTGGATTCTCTTTCAATTTCTTTACCTGTGAAAATACTGCCTGTGGCCCCTTGGGTTCATTGGATTAAGTGGTTATGTGTGTGACAAAACTGAAGGTATGTACTTTAAAGAAACCCTTCATGATCTTGGCACACAAAAAAGAGTTTGAAGGTGCCCTTTGTTCTTTTATAACTTCAAGTAATTTCCTACCTTTGAAATATTTATGTAGCTTAGGCTCTTCAAAACCCATCATTGCAATCCAGACTTGAAAGAAATTAGAACTCTCAATTTATATTTTCTGCCACAGCTGGGTACTGGCAGTGATCTAGAAAATTAAATCAACACTAGGAAGTCTTCTGGAAGCTTAAATGTGCAAGCCTGGGATGTATTTTCTAATCCTATCAGAGTAACCCCATTTTTTACAAATTGAAGCATGAAGCATTATCAGCTTTTTACACCTCTGTATGCATCAAAGTATTTTGTTCATAGTGCAGCAGTTTAATGAATATTTAGTTTCATGCAGGGAAATCACTGACCCTTGAAGGTGTGTGGGGGGGGGACTGGGACAGAACTGGGTAAATTACTGGGAAGGCTGGAATAGAACTGCACAAAATTGGTATGGACAATATTAGTCTTTGTATGCAGTCAGAAGTTTAGTCAGCGTGACCCAGCTCTGGTGTTCTTTTTTTTTGCTTTTTCTGATAATTAGGTGAAGAAAATAATATGTTATATGCAATTTATGCTACCTCATGCTGCAGTATTGATCTTTTGTATATGTGGTTTAAGGCATTTACCTTAATGTGTGTTACGTGATACAGGTTCAGTCTCTGCACTGAGGTCTGTGCCAAGAACTGTATACTTTATTAATAACTTTTTTAGCTGAAAGTATCATATTTCAGCAATTGGTCAAATATTTTAAAATATTTTGTAGATAATTTATTTGAATTTATTAAGGGTAGTTGTATCAGGAAAATACAGGTTGAGAAAGGCAGATATCCTACAAACTACTCTGCTGCTTGTTCTTTGAGATACTGTCTCTGAGTAATTGAGATTTCTTTTCTGTTTTATGTGGTATCCCACTTACCAGTATTCCAGGTGCATATTTTCCTGATCAGAGTAGGTAAGAGGTGCTATAAACAGTAAACTTAAAAGCCAGGTGAAAAATTTTATCACATCTTTAAAACTGCCTCCATCTGGACCTATGTAGTTGTTCTGGAGTTTCAAACAAAAAGGATGCGGGATCTTAATGTGACAGCATTCCTCTAGGTTTCAAATTAAGGATCAGAATGGAAAGGATAGAAACTTAAAACTTGTAGCAAATTTTTATATTGAAATAATGATGTTTTCTGAAGGTGATAAATCTTAGCATTTCTCACAGCTTCCTGTTTGTAAGCAGTGTGAGTTCTCTGGAAACTGAGTGCTAGTTCTTTGGGATAGGATCTCAGCCTGCGAGATTGTCAGTATTTACTGTGCAGAAGATGGGGATAATATAAACTGTATTCTTAAAATGAAAATACTATCATTATTTTAATCAAAACATTGCTTTTAAAAAGTGGATTAGGGCTCTGTTTTTCTTGGTCTTCTGCAGAGCTCTGTAGAGTGCTCCATGAACTGTTCTGGAATTCCTCTTCAACACACTTACTTGCTTTTTGGAAGAGCGTAATTTCTGTAACTAAGATATCACAGCTTGGTCCCAATGGCTTAAAACCTGGTTACTGCTTTTCCTTTGTGTGTTAAATGAAAATCTGATGTAGAGGAGGCTCAGTGGACTCTGAAAGATAATTAAGAGTGGTCATACCTAGAAATGGGCAACAGTAAGGTGGACAAGGTGACCCCAATAATCACCATGTGCCTGAGAACATTGTCCAAATGCTTCTTGAATTCTCTCAGGCTTGGTGCTGTGCCCACTTCCCTGGGGAGCCTGTTCCAGTGCCCAGCCACCCTCTGGGTGAAGAGCCTTTTCCTAATATCCAACATAACCCTCCCCTGAACAGCTTCAGGCTGTTCCCTTGGCCTCTGTCACTGGCTACCAGAGGGAAGAGGTCGATGTCTGCTGCTCTTCTTCCCTCACGAGGAAGTCGTAGACTGCCATGAGGTCTCCCCTCAGGCTCCTCCAGGATGAACGAAGTGACCTCAGTCTCTCTTCATATGGCTTCCCCTCTAGGTTCTTCACCATCTTTGTGTCCCTCCTTTGGATGCTCTCTAACACTTTATACCCTTCGTATATTGTGGCACCCAAAACTGCCCCCAGCACTCGAGGTGAGGCCACCCCAGTGCAGAGCAGAGCAGGACAATCCCCTCCCTTGCCTGGCTGGAGATGCTGTGCCTGATGCAGCCCAGGATATGATTTGCCTTTCAGTTTATAAGCTCTGCTTTTTCTGAACTTTAAATTTCATGACAGGAGAATCTCGAGGGCCATGAACCAACTTTTTCTCTCAGGCTCTCCATGTCATGATTGCCAGAACTACCACCTATCTTTCATGCAAAACTCATTGTTTCAGAGTATTGAATTCATTTTAAGGTAATCTTGCCACCAAGTGTGAAATTATATCATGAATAAAGTCCTTTTTTCTTGAATAAGTGCCTATAGCGGTCAACCTTTTAGTGAAGTGTTGAGTGTAGCTTTGTGTAAAACAGACATCAACTGAATTGTAGACTAAGAAGCGGGTAAAGAATGGCTTAGCAGTGTTTACACAAAGATAGTTGAAATGAGTGGAGTTCAGGACTAGGGTAAATGCAGAGGAAGGAAAAAGGAGCCTCCACTTATTTTTAGGGCTGGTGAAGAAGAGATCAAAGGTATCTGCTTATTTTAAAAGTGGGACATCTTGTTAAGCCACCCTTCAGTGAGAATGCTGCATCCACACAGATTTGTTCATATAAGTGCTTGTCTTCCAAACTGACTTGTACTACTTCTGATTACGGCTATGCTTTGCTGTTGCATTGTTGTTTGCTTTAGCAGTTACTTTTTGTCTTTAGCTACTACTTTAGCTTCATTTTCAATGAAGCAATTTCATAATTGTAAAGCGTTTTTGTGAGTGCAGTTGGTTTAGCTTAGATGGTGGGCATAGCTTCTGTGAAATTCTGTATGTAATGAATTTCAGTTTCGTGTAAGACAAGGGTATCACAGATGTTTTGTGATGGAAGACAGTATCATAGGCTTTTAGAGCTGGTCTGTTCATATGCTTGTCTCCAACTGAAAGAGAGTTTCAAGTATTATAGTTACATTTTTGCTCTCAGTAGTTATATCTGGCATCTGTTAAAATAATAAATGGGTAAACTATATATAGTTGTTCCCCTCCCTTACCTTTTTTCCTGTTTTTATCTGGGTTGCTATGGGAGTGCTGAAGCAAATGTGGTGGTTGGAAGGGTTTTTTGTGTTCTGAAAGGCATGATATGTACTGAGGTGAGACGCAGCCTTCCTAAATGGCACTGGTGCCAGTCATTCAGTGATGCTTGGCATCATGCTGTAGCATTTTGTTTTCATTGGTGTGTTTTTTTTTTTCTTTAGCTTTGCTCTGCTTGTCTGTTTTGCTGCACTGGTATGTTGGGTGACATTTTCAGGCAGTGATGCAAAATATGCCAGAGTGGTGTTATGCTTGGAGAAAACTGGCAAGGTATGGAATTCAACTGGCAGATTATAGTAGAAGGAGGTCTGTTGAGTACATTTAGTGGTTTGTGGAGAGTTACTCAGCTGGGCAGATGCAGACTTTAACTTTAGGGTGGGTTGAAAGTCTGCAGTTAACCCAAGCTGTGCTGACCAGCTCTCCACTGCCTCTAGTGGGAGCTTTGACTCCTCACTCACCCAGGCATCTGCACTCGGGTGCTTTCACGTGGAAGTTGAGTCCTGTAGCACACCAAAAGGTACTGTCATACCCTTACTGAGTATGTGGTACAGCTTTGTGGTCTTTGCTCTGACTAACAGTATCCACAATGGCATGCACACCTTCGTGCTAGTTAGAGGTCACATTTACAAGCCTGGTTAGTTGGATATTTAGGGGGGTTATTGCCAAAGTTATCTTTCTTTTGAAGGTTTATCAGAGCCTGATAGAATCAATACAGAAAGCAATGCCCCATGGAACTCTTTGATGCTCTGATCTTGTATGTAGTCAGTAATTTAGCTCTATTTGCTCAAGAGTCTTCCATGTGATGTACGAGCTTCAGCTTCTAATTGCTCTAGAATTTACTTCATGGCATATGGAAAAGAGGCTGATGCTGACTTCATGGCCAACACTTTTGAATGATTCTGAGAGGTGAATTTGTCTCGTATTTGGAATGCTTAAAGTCGTTTATGTAACTTCCAGCAGTTAGACTGTAATTATAGGTGCTGGATCTGTTTCAGCTGTTTCCACATGTGAGGTTGTTATAAGCAGCTTTTCCAGGTATGATTGAGGCTAGTGGTTTGTTGATGAGCAAAGTTATGCTACAAAGAAGAATAAAAAAAAATCAGTGTGAAAGCATCAAGAAAGTTGAAGTATTTTACCAACCAGTATTGGTAGACTTGTAAAGCTTGTTCTTGGAGGCAAGATAGAGCTGCTTGGTGTGTCTCCCCGCCGCCTGCCCTTTAACCTTTTTGTTTCCAGTTTTGATCTTGGCAGGGTTATAGAGCTGCTGGCATACATAGATGCCAGCCAGTGCCAGCCAGTTATGTCCTGTCTCTGGGAGAGGGAATTTATGCTGAGTCCCACTTTTCGTAGAAGCTGGAAACTGCAAATTGCTTCCTCTCTGAAGCAGTGCATTGCTTCTCCGAAATTTGTCATGGCAGGACCTAATGCTTTGCCAAAGTATCTGAGAGATGCCAGTTGGTACCTGCCATTCAATTTTTTTTTTTTTTAAGTGTTGGCTGGGCTAATATGCTATTTGAGGGTTTTGTTCAAGCGTTAAGTAGG
This sequence comes from Oriolus oriolus, assembly GCA_013400235.1. Lineage (NCBI taxonomy): Eukaryota > Metazoa > Chordata > Aves > Passeriformes > Corvidae > Oriolus > Oriolus oriolus. The sequence goes on along the minus strand of VXBT01000852.1, from coordinate 405,219 downwards.
ATAACCAAATACTTGTAAATGAAATTTGGACTGTTTTTTAGGAGGAAGCTGTCTAATAGGTAAATCACCTAACTAGGATTTAGCTGGATATATCCAAGTACAAGTGGAATTGTTCTGGTAATATTTTCCTATTCTAAGGGAACTACTTAAGAAGACCTTGCAGTAAGTAAAACTTGAAATTATTTAGCTATAACAAGAAATTTGTAGTTACTTTTACATTATGTTGGTATTAGAGGTTATATAAAACAATAGAAAAATTGGGTCTCACAGTCTAAACCTTATGTATGCTGATCTCTGGATGTAAAAAGCCCTGATAATGGTCACATTGGTACTTACTTTTATATATGCTCAATATATATTATATATGAAAATGTTTCTATTTTGTTTTTATCATTTATTTAAGTTGAATATTCTCTTTTTTTGTGTGCTTTGGGAGGGGCTGTGGTGGGCTTTTTTTTTGTTTTCTGGGGTTTTTACTGTTTGTTTATTTGGGTTTTTTTTTTTTGTTTTGTTTTCTGGTTCTTTTTTTGTTTGGGNTGGGGGGTTTTTTTTTTTTTTTTTGTGGTTTTTTTTTTTTTTTTTTTTGGGTTTTTTTTTTTTTTTTTTTTTTTGTTTTCTGGTTCTTTTTTTGTTTGGGTGGGTGTTTTTTGTTTGGTTTTTAAAAAAATTTTTGTCGGTTTTGTTTTGTTCTGTAATGCTTTTAGTTTCTCTGGAAATAGACCAGTTGCTGTGAAAACAGCATGGAATAGCATGCTGCCTGGTTTTGGCTTAGACAGGTAGAGGTAACCAGTGGCACTGCCAGGGATCTGCATGGAAATGAAGAGCCACTTCCTTCTTTGCCTAACAGTTACTTTCTGTATATGGGCACTATCTGGAAAAGTCGGTGCTGCTCTGTTAGAAAATGGCTTGAAGAATGTTTTAGTTTTTTCCTTTCTAAAATGGTTCTCTTTTTCCCTTAAGAATGTTATCTAGACAATTAATCTCAAGATTTTGCTGTGCTGTTGATCTTCAGCAGCAAATTGTCAGGTCTCTGAGTTCCTGTGCATATCAGCTCTTGATACTTTACTGATGCAAATTGCCAAGATGAAGCACTGGTTTCTACAGTTTCTGTTTGCAGCTGTCTGCTTTTCTGAGCTCTCAAACCAGAGGAGAAATGCAGGAAAATGGAAATGCTCTTCTGTTATTTTAATAGTTTTACTACTCTTATTACATTTACTTTTACATTCCTTACATTAAATGAGGTAAGATGTTCTCCACTTTCAACTGGAAAGAGAGAAATGTAGAAGTAACACTTAATCCAATTAATGTATTTTCCTGCTCTGATTCATTGTGATGACTTTGAGCATCTGGTGGTAACTGAGCATGAGCTGCTTAAAGTCATAGAAACCAAATTCCCATTATTTCTGCTCATTGAAGGGAATAAATGAATTACCAGACACTAATCTTGGGATAATTGCTTGCTGAGCAGGAGATCTTAGCTCTTAAAGAAATTAGTTTTGTAAGTTTATGGAGCTGTCAGAACTAGTGAACTATTAAAAAAAGGTTAACCACAAATGAGCAGCAGCTGAGCTTTCAGTCTTTATTCCTGACTATTGCAGTTGAACTTTGTAGTATAGAAATATATGCAGTGGAGATAAATATTTCTTCCCCTTTGCTGTAGTTTAATCCCAGCCAAAACTGCGACATCCTTATGAGTTTTACTATAATTTATCAACTGAAGTTTAAGCTGGAGACTGAAATTTGTTTGTTTCTGGCAGTACAGAGGTAGGATGTATATGCAATAAGATACAGTATGTACTGCTGTTTTGAATGACCAAACCCAAAATGGTTTGAAGTAACTATTATTTTGGGTAGGTCGTCTGATTTGGACATAGAGGAAGGCATGTGCTTTTTAGCTCTGGACAGTCTACCCTGTGACATTTTATCCGTTTTCCTTATTCTCCTTTATTTGACGTGACTTAGGCAGGTTAGTGTCCAAAATTCTTTTTGAGTTCTTCATAACTGTGTGGCCTTGTGATTTATGTCTTTAGGGGATTGGTATTTGAAAGTCATGTGGCTTTTCACTGGTGGTCCTATTCCTTTGCCTTTGGAGAGTAGCGTGAAGGAGGTGTTAGGAGTCGTCATTCATGGCTGCTGCTCAGTAGCATTGACCTCACTGGAGTCTTCTACTGGGTCTGGGAGCACACTTCCTCCCCCACACATATATCTGGAAACATTCAGAGCCCAAAAAGATAGATAAGATATTGCTAGATAAGCAAGCCTCAAATACACTTAAAATTTTCCCCTGTAGAATAAAATGCCTGTTAACTAATTTTCAACACCTTTTATTTGCAGGATAACTAAGGAGTAATTAAGTGGTTCCTGCATCTTTCTGTCCTGATGGGTATTTTGTATCTCTGTAGATCGTTGCTATGGGCAGTCAATGCATTTTTTCGAGGCTATAAAAATCTGTATTTGTCTGTCAAATTTCTATTCTCTATGTGGTCTTTACAAATAACAGTATATATTCATTCAGATTTTCTTACACTGTTTATTATAATGTTTAAAATGTTACATGTTCAAAACTCCACAGGTATTCTGGCAAAGTGATAACAGTACCTTGGGTTAACTTGGATTAAGTACTCTGATTGGAAGTAATTGTTTCATGCAATATGTTTCTGCCTGTCAATGAGAACTGTGCTTCTGACCTGTAGACAGTCTTTTTATTGTGGAATCTCTGCTTGAAACTTCCTTAATTTAAAGAAGTAGGCTTTATTTATTCTCCTTCTGTTTATTTAACTACCGTCAAAATACCAGGATATAGCAGACTTTTCATATAAGGACGCTGTTACTGATATTCTTCGAGGACAAACTGGGATCACCATAAATTGTGTTTGACTTGTGTTCAGAGTGGGCATGGAGGCTTCAGAGCCCTTCTCCAGTCAGTGTCCAGGCATCATCCACGGGTTGGTAACAGTGGAGGTGTAAAAGCTGTGTACTGTCACAGGTAATTGCTGCAAATACATGATGTTTTATTCTCAACACACAAGAAGGAAACAGCATTTCCTTTTGCACTCAGGGACTTCTGTTTCTGAATGCAGATGCACTTTTAGGAAAGTACAAAAGCAGAATCAAACCCAGCCTACTGTTTGCAGATTTGTTTCTGCCACGGCATAGCCCCAGTGCTTTCTTTTTTTAAATTTTAATGAAAGCTGCACACAGTGAAAATAAATCCATTGTGGGCAAAAAGTAAATATTGTATATATTTGTCATTGCAGAATTGAATTTTGATAGTTTAAATATTAGAGTAATTAAAATTAGATTTATTAAAAAATTCTTTGAATAGATTGATACAAAATGCTGAAGTATGTGATTTCAAACTTATGGGTCTTCTGTACCTTGCAAATGCAGTTGTGCAAACAAGAAAATGGCTTACTCTTGGCACTTTTTGATGGTTAGGAGTATCGCACTGTGCACAGCTTATCAAAGGCAGAATAAAGTGAAAGGGATGTTACTTTTTTCCCCACTGTTGTCCTTGAGTTTCCTGATCTACTGCTAGTAGAGACTTCCTTGATTTGGTACTTCCCAATGCCTTTTTATTTCTGATTTAGAGTTAATTAGAATTGCTTTATACCTGTCTTGAGCACTTGAAAGTTGGTTTTAAACTCAGATGGTTCAAATTCTGAATTCTAAGAAGAAGTTAGCATATGCAAAAGCATTGGCACATACACAGTGTACAATCACAGAACCATTATGGTTGGAGAAGACCTCTAAGACTGAGCCCAACCATTAACCCAGCACTGTTAAATCCACCATTAAACTGTGTGCCCAAGTGCCACATCCACATGTTTTTTGAACACTTACAGGCATGGGGATTCTACTACTTTCCTGGACAGCCTCTTCCCAATGCCTGACCACCCTCCCAGGGAAGAAATTTTTCCTAATATGCAGTTCACAATATCCTCTCCTGGTACAACTTGAGGCCATTTCCTCTTGTCCTGTGACTTCCTACATGGGACAAGGGACCAACCCCTGCCTCAATACAACTTCCAGACCCTAACTTTTGAATGCAAACCAAGAACATGTCATAATAAGCAGTGATGGCTTTTATTTTGCACATAAAGTATTGCTTACATCCCTGGTTGTATGATTTGCTGCTTTTTTAAAATGGGATTTGAGTTGCTGTGACTAATGAGTGGTCATGGTGTGTCAGTGTGCTCGCTGGCACTTGGTGCTAAACCTGATTATAAAGATTTCTGAATAATTGAATTCAACTTTTGTCTTTTAAAGTAATGTCTTCAGTGGTATAAGAACCCTCCCAAGGAGAAGGAGGAGCTGCTGACAGAAATATGTAATAGATTCTGTGATTTTTCTGGCAGCAATTTCATTATTAAAATTGATATTTATTTACTGTTGTAAACTTGAGCTACTTGGGAGCAAACCTCTAGGGTAAACTAAGGAATGTCTAATTTATCAAAAAATGTGGTTATTTGTTATTTCTGTTGTATCTTCTTCCTTGTGTTTGGTAGCTATGGAGAAAAGAAACTCATTGCATAAAAGCATTCCAAGACCTACAAGATTTGTAATGCTGTGCTTTGCATGAATCCTCTTGTTAATTTGCAAGGAAGATTTATGGCCTTTCCTTTCAAGCGCACTGGCAGTGGATATTAGAGGAAATAGCCCTGCTTGTGAAAACTCTCGTAGCTGTGGTGTCTCTGTTAATGATAGGCTGGGTAGGATCTCTGGACCCCCTGTTCAGAGCAAGTTCATTCAGATCAGATTACTCGGGGCCTTTGTCCACTTGAGGTTGGATAGAGATCCCATATTCCATCTTCTGCCTCTTGTGTTAGAGTTGTGCACCTTTGAGCAGTGTAGTTACATTTTCACTGCCTTTTAGGTAACTGTAGATGTCAATAAGATCCGCACTCCTTATGCTTCCCCAAACTTTTCATAAGGCTGAAAAACACCAAATCTGCCAGCCTTCCCTCCTACATTAGGTGCTCCAACCCTCAGTTGCCTTGGGGCCTTCTCCTGCTCTCAGTCCAATATCTCAATGTCTGTCTCTTGCTCTGGGGAGCAGAAAACTCAGAGCAGCTCCAGCTACAGCCTCATGAAAATGGAATGCCCGTGTCCCTCAGCCTGCTGGTAACGCTCCTGCTAATGCAACTTGGAGTGCAGTCAGTTTCGATTGTTGAAGGGCACACTTGCTGGCTCGCGTTCAGCTTGTGTCCGTGAGGTCTCACATGCCCCCTTCTGCAAATCTGCTTTCTAAGCAATTGACCTGCAGTCTGTACTGGCTCCTGTTCTTTCACCCCAGGTGCAAGACTTTACATCTGCCTCTGAATTCCTTCTGTCTGCCGTTGTCCCATTCCTCGGCACGCTGAGGTCCCGGCACATGGCAGCCCTGACCTTCAGCATATCAGTCACTTCTTCCCATGTGATACAAGTTGGTACATGTGAATAATTTCTTTTAATACATGTTATCTCTTGTAAAACCAGCTGTATGTCTTTAATGCTTAATGAGAGACTTTCACACTTGAAATTGATCTAAGAGTGTTCTGTATCCAGTAACTGATGCTTAGAAATTACTAGCAGTTGATGCTTACAAAGCTTAAAAAGTAATTTCTCCTGTTGTACACCTTCTTCCCTTTGGCCAGTCAGTGATTTTTGAACTTGCAGAGGCTGAAGTCCAACTGGCATCAGTTGCGCTTAATACCTGTGGACTTCAGAACACTCAGTTGTAGAGGATGCACAGTTAAAATTTATTTTCTTAACAAAATCCGTGCTTCCTTGTGCTCTAAATGTGCTTTCTGATAATTTCAGGAGTCTCATCCCATTTTTGTTGAATGAGAAATTAAAAAGTAAACTAGTCTATTAGATCATCATATATATTCTCTCTCTCTCAAAAAAAAAACCCCAAAACAATAAAGCCAGCTAAACAAAAAACACCTTTTAGCTGCAGTCACCTAAGTTGTGTTTTAAGATGAGGAATTTTGTCACTTCACCCCTTCTCTGTTTTCCAGCTGATTAGTTAATATTGCCAAACAGCAAGAGACTCAAAATGGATTCCTTGTGGATGTTGCTGGAAACTGCTCTCTCTGTATGCTAATTTGACCTCTCCTTGTTTCTTTAACCTACTTTATTCATACCTCTGAGGGCTTTTCTCTTATCAAATGGAAACTTTGTTTTTCTAAGAATCTTTCGTGATGGATGAGCCTTTGTTGAAAGCTGCTCGAGACGTTCCATTGTTAAACATACTTTGAATGGCATGTTACTTTAGCATATCCAGATAATTCTCGATAAGTGATTATATCTAAACACTGTTTTTCTTAAATCTTTTATTCAAAAGAAGTTTAATCGCATGATTCACTATTGCTTGATGAATGATAAGTATTTAAAGCTCCTTTTAGATGTGCAAAAGCTCATGATATTCAGTCCCTTTGAAGAGGTCTTGTATCGGGGTGGTGACCTTATTGTGGTGAACAACGACTTCTGTTTTGTTTTAGTGCTTTGAAACTAGAATAAAAATTAGATGAGGGAGAAGAGTACTCCTTAAAAAAGGATACGGTAACTCTCAATTTTTTTTTTTCTAGCAAAATGCAGAAAACATTCTTAAAAATAGAAATTCTCTAATAATGTGCTCAAGAGACTGTTCTTCTTGAGGAGTAGTTTTAAAAACAATTCCTAGTTGTATCTTTGCCAGTGGAAGTGCTGGGGTCTTTTCCCCTCAAACAAGAAGAAGGTTTTTTCCTATCCCCATCATTTTTTAGAGATTATACTTTTATTTTATCTGGCTAAATTAAAGCCATGAAAAGGATGGTGTTCTTGAAGCTTCTACCTACTTGCAATAGAGAATATTTAGTTCTGATTGTGAGGAAACCTATTTATGTTCTCCAATTCTGAAATGTATGGCATCATCTGTTTGCCTTGCCAAGATTATGTGAAGATGTTTTTTTTACTGGAGGTGAGGGGCAAGGGAGAAAGATGGATTGAGAGAGACTTTCATGCCTCGTTCCTTGCAGGCTTTTGAAGAGCAGGAGTGACCCAGTTTGACAGTAGCCATCCTGAACGTGAGCAACTTGAGCGAATTTGTCCTCTGTCTTCTAAGGAGCTGTCCCTAGTTGCATTTACCAATGGAAGAGAAACGCTTAAAAATAGCATTGTTGTTTTGGGTCTTTTTATTTTCAAGTTTCTGTAATTTCTCATATGAAGTCTGTAATATTCTTAAGAGTAGTAAACTGGTTGTAGAACTACCAAAGTCCTTTAGTAAGTATGTTAGTAAGTTTTCAAGTTTTCTTGGTGTGGTAGTTTAGGTTTTTTTTTTTTCCTTTCCCTAAATTGATTCACTTCAGAGCTCCTGAAAGTAAAAGCATTGCCGCAAGGTAAGTGTGATGTTGGCAGGAGTTGTGCAAAGTTCTTTGTGTAGTTTTTGCCAAAGAGCCTTGTTCTTGACCTGAAATAGCCCTCCTGTTTCCAGCTGTGAGCTTCATGAACAAACAGTATGAATTTTGACAAGCTGATCATTATTCATGCAGAATAATTTATTAGAGCAAATTTTTGTTCCTAATTAGTTTCCCTTTGTTTTTTTAACAAGATTTACCTTGTTGTTTTCACTGCCTTCTTAACAGCTCTTACTTTTTGCCCATGTCATTGGGTTGAGTAAGTAATTCTAAGAAATGACTGAAGGATGCAAGTGACATGTGACATTGCATTGTCTACCTTAAATGTTAGATACCACATGTAACCTGCTGTCTAAGAATGTATTAAAATGCAACATAATTTTATTGGTACATGGAATTATCTGGATTGCTCTTTAAATTGTCATGTTCATAAGCCAGGGATACCCAGGGAGAGAATTAATTAAATTGGAGCTTTAAAAGAAGATTGAATTTGGAGTGGTTTGGCATTTAAATTGCTGCATCAGGTTTTGTTTCACAATAAGCTAGTGTTATATGCTATTTAGGAAATCAGGAATTTCTCCTGCAACGGAATCTTTTCCTCAGTCAAATAGCGGGAAATGTTGACTCAGACGTAAAATAGTCTGTACTAAAGCTAGTTTCTGTGTTTCCTTAATGCCTGAATGATATGGTGATGGAAGTTATGGACTGTTTCCCTCGTTAATATGGTATAGGGTTTTTCCCCCTCTTACCTGTCCCATTCATCTCCTTCCATTTGAACGATGAATAATGTCAAAGCAAAGTTCACTGTGAGCCCTTAGAAGATGGGGATGTGATTTTTTTCGTTAAAAAAACCAACCCTACAACTCACACAAAACCTAACCAACCCTCACCCCTGTGCATGCACACAGTCCTACCCACATACATAGTCAGTACCTGCTGTTGAGCAACCAGACCACACAGATAAACGTGTCAAAGTGGTCTTGCTAGAAATCCTCCCAATGGAATGAGTGATGGAAGTTTCCTGCTATCAAAATCCTCATGTCTGCTGTTTTTTTCTTAGGTCGGTAGTTATGTGCTGAATTTGGATGTGGCTATTGTACCCTATAGGAGATCATAGTGGTGAGGATCTCTTAATCCTGTTCCACGTCTGAGTCATTGCTTAGATTAGAATTTACTCTATCTCTTGTCTCTCTTTCTTGGCTGCCTTTTATCTTCAGTCCTGTTGTTTATCTTCCCACCATTATCTCTTAATGACCTAACCTGTCGTTTGTCCCCTGATTTAGTGTAAATGCAGTCCTTGTTTTACTGACTTAGGTATTTTGAGGAGCAGATATGTAGATGTACTGTGATCTTTGATCTGCTTATCTAGGTGTGATCAACAAGTGCTGTTGTTAAAGGCCTTTCTCCTGCTATTCCTTCCGGTATATCCACACCCAGGCATTCTCATTCATTGTCCGATCACATCAGTCTTAATGTTTCCGTGACTCTGTATTAATGTCTCTGCATTTGTATAAAAAGGGAAAGAACCCATGCATCTGTTTCACGGTAGCAGTTTCTTATCTGTTACTACCCCTTAAACTATTAAAATATGCTTTTCAGACCTATTGCCTGAATAGTTATTAAAATTACTCCCTTTTTGTTTGGGTAACTACTTTACCTACACATTCTTGTACGGGGCTCCAGTTTGTTAGAATTTTTTGTTTCTATCCTGTCATCCAAGAAATCTGCCGAAATCTGCCTAGTTTTCCTCGTCCCCCCTTTCTTGCTTTTTCTACCTTGCTGGTGCCAAAGGAAACACAAGACTCCAGTGTCACACTGGCTTTAGTGTTGGAGTGTATCAGCTTAATGCTTTATGTGATTTTGGTATTGCAGCTTCTGTCTTGTTCATACCTGCAGATTCACCCATCCTCGGATCTTGCAAACCTGCTCAACACTTGGCAATTCCTCAGTTTCAGGCTCCTGATTCACTTCCGCTCATGGGCCGAGTATGCATTCCCTGTACAGTAAAGCTTCTCTTGTTTTCCTCAAAGAAACTCTGAAGAGCAGCCACCTTCTTCTGGAGATGGATTCCTAGAGAGCTGGTGGGGTGGTTGCTACCAGGTTTGAGCTGCCAAGGGCTGCTAACATTACTGCTGATTTCATCCTTGTTTGGCACCCAGTGCTTTTTACTAAATAAAGCACAAGCCACTGGGCTTTCTGCACTCCAGTCTGCACGCGGAATTGAAAGCAATGAAGTCTTGTCGATTCTTTGTTTTCTTTGGGCTGGCTGGGGGATACTGAGTGTCAACAGCTTTTCTTTGAAACACTTTAGCTAAAGAAACGTGCATGCTGCAGTTTAGTTTTTAAAAGTTTCAGAATAATTAAAAAATAGGCACTGTTCTTTTGCTGTGTGCACTCCCAATAGTTAATTGCTTGTGCAGGCTGCTGGACTGATACGTTTGTTTGCAGTCTTACTTGAAAATTCTCCCACACTGCTCATGAGCAGGCATGCTAATAATTCATGTTGTTTGATTACTTTTACCTAGTGCTAGTTTACATTATGTTATACTATCAAGGTCAAGGTATGCACACCAAATTTCCATATTTCTGTTTAGGGATCAGTCGTGGAAATCTTGGTGTTTTTCTGGTGGTGTGTTTTTTTTTTTTTTTTTCCATGAAGACATTTGGACTTCGTGGAAATTTAGAACAGCTGCTGAGCTCCCTAACTTGTATTTCAGTTGCTTCAAGGAAAGTGTTCTGTCCTAGCAGCTCTTATGCTGTGCAAGTCCTTGGGAGGAAGTGCAGAGCTTCCCAGAGGTTTTCTTCATGCTAGAATAATGCTCTTTTTATCCATATAAAAGCTACTTGTGAATTTACCTGACAGTGAGATCTCAAGGGCGAGGGCATTATTTTAGTGCAACTTCGATGCCTTCTTACCCCTTGATACAATTTAGTGCTCCTGATGCCACCTCAGTTACCTCTGTAGTAGCTGGGAGTAAAGGCTACAGTAGCTCTTCAGGAGGACAAACCTGTTGCCAAGTGCACACTGTACATGAAAACTCCTTTGCTAAGATGGTGAAATTAAAACTGAACTTTCAGAATTGGAAACGTCTTGTTTAGCCAGCTCTACTGAGCTTTGCTGTGTCGCTAGTTTTTCATTGACTGGTGTAAGAAAGAGCTAATCGTTTTTGTGTGACAGGTGTAACTTGCTGAAAATACAAGCTTGGACCAGAAGGGGAGGACTAGTGTATTTTAAGTAGGGCTATAATTTTTTTTTCTTTGGTTCTAAGTGTTTGGGAAAATCTCAGGCCAGATCTGACAGCCTGAGAGCAGTGAAGCTGCTGCAGTCTAGCCAGTACTGAGGCTGAAAATGTTTCCAGTAGGCACGCTCACACAGAGTGCACGTGCACACCACATGTACACATGTGTGCACAGCTGGCCACGCAAATTAACTGACAGGTACTCAAATACCAACACTGAGATGAGCACAGCACTAGGGGTGTCATCCTACTCCCCTCTCTAGCTGAACAGAATGGAGTTCTGGTAGTTCCTGTGTGTGTATGCACCTGTATTTATAATGTAATGTTTGCAGTGTGGATCCCTCCAGGTGCTGGTTTGAGACACTCAAATATGAACACAGATGCCTTGACCAGGAGAAATTTAAAATTAGGAATTTAGGAAGCAGACAGGATAGGCTGTGCTGATCAGGGGCAGGGTGTGGTGAGACAACCATACCAGCCAGCAAACTGCTTACATGTGGGCAATGCTTTTTACCCTCTCATGATTCTTACTTTTCCACACTTGTGCCTCCCCCAAACCCCTAAACATCTCCCTGGTTCCTTCCATAAATGTCCCCTAAGTTAGTTGTGTGATCCTGAAATGCTTTTCCCCCAGTGTATTCCATGACCCAGGTCAGTGCTCTCCCTCGGTCCTGAAAGTGCCCTGGCACTGACTCATCCTGGTGGATGTCACACCTGGACATGGGGGCTCAGGCTCTCCTGGGACAGGCCAGGGAGAACAGGACAGACTGTCCCCTCTTCTGGGCCTGAGGCTTGGGTTCCTGCCTTGCTCCTACCCCAGTGCTCCTTGGGGCATAGAGAGACAGGCTGGAGCTGTCAAGGGTGTGAAGGCTCCTGGTGTGGGCCTCAGGGCAGCCAGGGCAGGATGCTCTTTGGGCTCCCCATCCTGCCACTGCCTCTCTGTGCCCCTGTGTGCCTGCAGCTGATCTTCTATTGCATAAGGCAGCACTGAGCAGCGGGAGCTCGATGGGAGACACAACCTGATAAGGTCACTCGTGGTGCTGGCAGCAGGCCTTTGGCCAAGCTCAGTAGAGTTGTACTCCATGAGCAGCAGAAATCAAAAGCTTTGTTCAGGACCTTGCATGTGATACACTTACCAGCCCTCTTTCTTGTTCTGTTGCTTTTTCTATCCCTTTATTCTCTCAGAAGCTGTAGTTTATTGGTTGGTGAAAGCAGCCCTATGTCTTGAGCTTTTTAGATCATTGTAAGAGTGAGAGACTTTTTCTTTTATACTCTAGAGCACCAAAAAACCCTGTATGTTTAATACAGGTGTATTGTATGAAGTGTGGATATACATATGTACAGTGTATACACATTATTAATGTTAATCTAACTGTTCACACATTATCTAGTTACAGTTCCTGTTTTAACAGCACTTTTGTTAGGTTTAATATTATTTTTACTACTTCTCTTCCCTTAAAATTAGAAATAGGGAATAATAGTTGACTTACTCATATGGAGTTAAACTGCATAGATGGAAAATTGTTGGTGTAAATCCTGAATTGATAAGAGTTCTGGAAACAGCACTAAAGTAAAAGTGGTTGTAAAAATGGTGGTAGTAGCTGAGCTACTTAGTGCTTAGATAGCAAGATGATAAAATAGAACATATGTAAAATGCAGAGATTCTAAGAAATCAGAGTGAAATATTATTGGATGGAGATTGAGCCTTCAGCAGAAATAATTGGCTTTTGTGATAACTGTGAAACTATTCTGTAATGTACTATTATGCATTATACCTGGTAAAAAAATCTGTACTGTTTATATACCAGTTCTTGCTAGTGACAGTGATGCCTTAGGTGTAACAAAAATGGCTGTGTCACTGCAAGACAGTGTTTCATATTTGCCCAATTTAAACAAGAGTACTGCAGTTGCTGGGAAGAGTGGTGGTTTTAGACTTCTTTTCAAGAAGTAGAAACTTTGTCTAGTGAACAGTTAAGGAGTAAGGCATTAAAACTTCCTAAGATCTTCCAAATTCTGTCAGATATTTGAAGGAGATGACTGATTCCTTGACTAAATTTTATAGTTTCTCTTAAAAAAACCCCAACCCCAAAACCAGCTTACATTAAGGAAGTAATAAACAATGTTTTAATCCAGGATTTAAAACTTTATACTGGACACTGTGTGCCTGTTTGTTTGCTTATGGTGGGTACAAAGAGTCTTTTTAATACAGGCATCCAGAAGCTTGAAGAGCTAAAGGCATTGGTGAAAAAAGGGGAGGAAAAGAACCAGCAGTATGATTGGCTCAGTTTTGTGCTGTTTTACCTACTTATTTTATAAAAGAGAGCTTTAGACTTCTGATGTTTTTCCAGAATACAGCAAAATAGTCAGTAAAAACATTGGTTTTACTACTAAGATAGTGTGATCTTTATTGAGCAAAACAATTTTTTTTCTTTAAAAGAATCTTCAGAAGGTTGTAATCCTAACCAAAATTTGATTGATTGGTGTGTGTTGTGGTGGGAGTTTTTTTGACCATAGTTTTGGTAAATGATTGCTAGTAGGTGAGTACAAAGTCAAAGAGTAAGTAATGTAGTACCAGTATTATTGGAATAGAAAGATTTTTCTTGACTAAAACAACAAATTTATTCCAGATATGATTATTTATACATAGTTTTTATTTTTTATATGGGATATATAGGCTTTATTGCTCCCTTATCTTTGACTAGATTTTGTCTATAAAAACTTAAACTTATTTTGTTTGTAAAGATATTCAGTATTTTGAGAACTGATTTGATGTCTTAAGCATAACCATATAATTTTTGGAAATTAATACTGTACAATAAAGGAGAGAACTTGTAATGCTAAAGAGGACTTACGTATGTGAAAAGTGTTGTAGAATAAAATTTGTGCCTAATCTCAAGGAAAGAGTTTTAGCTCAAAAGAAATATTGTTGTTTAAAAATATTAAGACAATGCTCAAGTAGCTCAATTACTTGCCCATTTATTTGTATTTTAAAGTTAAATTGCTGTGTTTTGCTGTGGAAGTACCTGGTGCTATATGTGAAATAAGGAAGTTGTGTGAAAATGGCTATGAAAAACTGAGTTTAAATTAGTTTTTGGATAAACTCATGGACCTGGATAAACCTGTGGACCCCTGGAGAGAGGGAGCCCATGCTGCAGCAGGTTTGCTGTGATCCCATGGGGGACCCACACTGGAGCAGGCTGTCCCTGAAGGTCTGCACCCCGTGGAGGGGATCTGCACAGCAGTTCATGAAGAACTGCTGCCCATGGGAAGAACTTGTGCTGGAGAAGTTAGTGGAGGACTGTCCCCTGTGGAAGGGACCCCATGCTGGAGCAGGGGAAGAGTGTGAGGAGGAAGGAGCAGTAGAGACAACGTCATGAATTGTGTGCAACTCTCATTCCCTGTACCCTTGCGCCACTGAGGGGAGGAGGTAGAGAATTTGAGAATGAAATTGAGCCCAGGAAGAAGGAGAATGTGTATTTTAAGGTTAGGGTTTTTTTCTCATTACTCTAATCTGATTTGATAGGCAATAAATTAAACTAATCTCCCTAAACTGAGTCTGTTTTGCCCATGACAGTAACTGGTGAATGATCTCCCTGTCCTTGATCTCAACCCATGAGCCTTTAGTTATTTCTTCTCCCCTGTCCTGAGCTGAGGAGGGGAGTCATAGAGGGGGCTTGGTAGGTACCTGATGTCTACCCAAGATTAAGCCATCACAAATTCAAATTCTCAGCTCTATATTATTAACTTGAAGTAAGTGTGGTGCTCCTTTAAAATAGTTTTGAGGGAGTGTTTGCTTTTATGTTTCTCAGTAGTGTTTCCTAAGAAAAAAGAACCCAACCCAAAACATTTTAATTAAAGAACCATACAATAGTTTGGGTTGGAAGGGAGCTTAAACATCATGTAGTTCCAATCCCCCTAATGCCATGCCCAGGGAACCCCATGACATTTTAGGGGGTCAGTTCTTTAAGACAGAAATAATCATTTTGGATACCAGGAAAGCACTGCCAGCTCTGGCAGTGTGGGGTGCAGCTCCTGCTGCAGCTCCTGCTGCCTCCTGGGAAGCAAGTTTGGGAACAGCTGTTCCACGAAATCACTTCTGGTTTGTGGCTTGTTTTTAACTAGGGGAAAGTGACATGTTTAGAAACACAAGTAACTTACAGCCCCAAGGCATGCTGGCATTAGAAGAGTAAGTCCCTCTGTGATAGGTTCTCAATCCATTCCATCTTTCTCAGCAGTAGGTATTCAAACTCTTTTCCTTTCTCCTCCACCTTCCTTGGAAGGAAAAACATTAAAGATTGATTAAAAAGTGGCTTTCCCAAATTCCTGCCCATTGGTTTGACCCCAGGATCTTGCAGAAAATAGGGTTTGGACAGTACATTCTATCTTGGGAGACAGCGTCTTGATTCAACAGCTTATCAGGAGGTATTTTGTTTAAAAAACTTTTGTACTTTACTAACTGTAAATATCATCCAAATTATAACTGCAGCCTGTGATATTTGTAGTGTTGGGACTCCACTCAAAATCCTTTGTTATTCATAATAACTAAGAATATGCAGATGTGAACTGCATATCTGCTGAGTACCTCAATGAGCTGTATTTCACATGTCCTCTATCTGTCAGGCTGACGAATGCAGCAAGTCACATCCAGCTGCTTAGCTAAGATAAAATTACTCTGTGTGTGTGCAGTGTAGCAATTTGTTCACGTTTTCTAGATGAATGGCAACCTGGGCATTTGGATTGCTGGAAATCGGGTGGATAACTGCCCGGGTAGCTGGGCATTAAGTTAATGAGAAATAGTTTATTGTCCCAGTGAGTTATATTGGCAGACTTGAAAACTTTGTATGGAGATGAGAGAGAAGAACAAGGTCAAGAGTTACAGTGGCTGGCTCACTCGGTTGCAAGGGTTAGAGTGCACGAGTGTAACTGATATAAAGGGCACGTGCTGACATAAAGATTTATTCCGTCACACGTGCTTTGTCTGCTGTTATCAAGCTTTCCATGCAAATGATTTCCTCTCACTATTAATCCTCTGAAAGGGAGGACACTTAATTCATTTTTTTGCTGTACAAAAGCTTAAAATGCCCCAATTGTTTTTCTGTACTTGAAGGGAAGAGAGTAGGAGATATGGGTAAAAGAAAATGAAATGCATGGAAGTCCCCTTTTCTTCAGCCTGTGAAAACAACATCTAACTCTTAGTGTTGCTTAAAAACAATCCGGTTTTGGACTTCTATATCCACTTGGCATTGCATTTGTGATAGGACTGATAAAATTATGTGGAAAACCATGAAAGCATTCTTTATGGAAGGACACATACTGGAGCTGTTAATTGTCACCTCACTTTACCTGAACATTCCTTGCTTTAAAGTCAACTGTAGCTTTTCACATAACTATAGCACAAAACAATGTTACAATTCCAAAGACAGAAATGTGCTGTACAGTTCAGTGTTTGTACTTGGGTTATCAAATGGCAGACATGTCGCCCTGAACATTTGTCTGGTTTTTTTGGATTGTAGAGTCGTGTTGCAGAAGAGACACTTTTGTTTCTGTATAAATACAGATTTCCCCCTGAAGCAGAGACAAGTTAAACATTCAGATCTTAACTGGAAAAATACTTACCTGTTGGAGCATCTAAATGATGTGCCCTAGAATCGCTTGTTCTTCTTGTTTTATTTGGCCTGCATAATAGTACTTTGAGTTTGGTTTGTCTACCTTTTTCTTTATGGTAACTAGTCTGTCCCTTGCTTAAAATTCCTACTGACTGATGACTGCTTTGGGGTGGAGAGTGGGAAAGGGTGGTTTGTAACATGGGAAGATCTTTTAGATAACAGTTTGAGCCTTGAGGGTAGGGATTGAAAACCTAAAGCTTTGATTATTTTGTAGGCGAAACACCGACCGTAAGGGGAATATGTTGAAGTAATCAGGGAATAAATGCTGTTAGAATCTGTCTTGAGGATCTGCATGAAGTTACTGACATGTGATAGGGTCTTTTAGCCAGTCCTGATAGGTTCAGAAGGATCTTTTAATGTGAAAAGTTAGGGTTAGTTTGTGCTTTGCTTGGTGGCAATCTGTGCTCCTGAACTTTAAGTAGTGTACCAAATGTACTTGTGAAGTAAGATTTCTTTATCGTGCTGTTTTTATCTTCATGGTCTCACAAGGACTTCTGGTACTGTAGAAGTGAAATGAATGCCTGTGTCAGTGGAAAGGCAACCTTGATTTGCAGGTCTTGCCCCAGTGCCAGTGAGGTGGGGGAAAGAAGACTAATAGCTCCATTAAGAGTTTAGGAATTTGGATCTTGAGGTCTAATCTATGCTATAGCTCTAAAACATGAGACAAATGTATAATGTCTGGTTGCAGATATGTTTGGAATGTGTGCAGCTGTTGGTTGGGAGAGCAGTTAGGATTAAACCTTTCTGGAAAATCAGACTGTCATCTTTGAAGTTAATAGCTAGTACTTCCTTATGCGGAGCATTCCTGATCCTAAATCAAAACAGAACATGATTCTTGGCCTTCAACTGTTTGGAATTAAAAAAAAAAAATAAACAAACCATGCTAATTTGAGGGGAGGAAAGGAAAGATAAAAATGTGCCTGGGAATCAGTTCTGGAGCTCAATTTTTTGGGCTATTACTTAAAAATGTGATTACATTGTGCTTTGAAAAGAGTCTCAGACAGTCAGCAGAAAGAATTCTTGTATGACTCCTGAAAGGAAAAACAAGTGGTTACAGTCATTTCTTATCGATTTGTTCCTTGTTTATTCTTCCTACCACAGCATTTTCAGACTTTATTAAGTGTCAAAGGTCAAGCTCAGTTTGCTATGAAACCCAAATGCACGTGTTTTTCTGTTAATGATTTACTTCAGCCTTCCTTTATAGGTTCCTGAAGGCTTAACACTTAAAATCTCTAGCAGCAATATTTTGTCTAACACTGCACTTTTGATCTATTGTTTTAGCTTCTACTAACTTAAGCATTTGTTTATTTTCCTCTAACTTTTTAAAATACGTAGAAGAGTTGCAGTCTCTGTAGTAGTAAAAGTTGTTGGCCTATAAGTACATCTTTAACTGTTTCAGGTTTATAAATTCTCTCCTATTGTTTGAAGAAAATTTTGTGACAGCTTCCCATGGTACTTGCTTTAGGTTCACCATTACTATCTGTTTTGTTAAAAAGGGAACCAACAAGCCAAAAAAAAAAAAAAAAGGCTACAACACTCTGCCTAACCTTGTGTTAATATAGCAAATGTAAGTCAGATGATAGTTAAATAATTGGCTAGTTGCAGTGGTGTGGGATGTTTTGTCAGTGTATGAATACTGTTTTTTAAAAAATTTTTTACTTTTCTGCTTTCCTGCTGCTTATGCATGTGAGAACTTATCCCAGGAGAAATTCTGATCTTGTGTTGTCATTACTTATGAAGGCAGAGGGTGAAATTAGTCTAATCCAATTCTGGTAAATGGCAAGCTCGGGGAGGCTCACTGTATTAGCGATACATGTGAAATCTCTTCTCGCACTTGGTCTTTCATCTGTCACACATCGCATGAGAGAATATGGTGTATAAAGCCTTGGAAGACATAAGCCTATGTTTTGACTTGATAGATTGTTTGGTTTTGTTTTTTACTCCTACAAGCTTGCTTTGCTTGTACAATAGTTTTACAACATATTGGCAAGTTTATGCTTCTTTCCACCTCCTTGCATTAAGTTCAACATGGCATATAGGAACCTGAAGTAGTGTTTTGGACAGTCACGAGGCAATACACTGAAGAGATGCTGTGCATAAGCACAGGAAAGCTTACAGCTATTGGCAAAATCTGGGAGTTCAATCTTCCATTCAGAATAAACTAATTCAAACTGCCTGATAATGACCTCATGTTTGCTGAAAGCAGAGGTTGTGCTTTCATGCTTTGTGATATGGAAACAGGGTGTCTGTTCAAGTGTCTCTTTATAGGGATTCAATGACTCGTATTTAGTTCTTGGATTCTGATGCATCATAACAAGCAGTATTTTTCAGTAATAAAGTTATTCAATGAACGGTTTGTTCCTCAGGGACAAGTTAAAAAGAGTGTGTGTGGGGAATCCCCCAATACCTTGTATTCCTGTTGGATACTTCCACTAGTTCGTGGTTCATAAATCTTCATGTGTTGACCATGATCTCTAAATGTGTTGTGGCAATCTGATTAGATCCTCTACAGATAGTTCTGATTTCCAGAGCATGTTCAAGATAGCCTTGGTGTCCAAAAGAGATGGCATTTCCTTGCGCTAAATTATCTTTGCCCAAAGTATTTCAGAATTCTCATTGAAATTAGAATTCAGTTTCTTTTGTTAGTATTGCTTTAAGGGAGAGCTTAGCTCAGGCATCTGCAAACTAAACACTGTAAAGTAAGCAAACTGAAAGCTGTAGTCATGTAACCTGAGTTCAGAGTATAGGATACTTCCTGTGGCAGCGTTATGTCATAAATTTATTTTTAGTCCTTAAACACATACTTTCTCTAATGGGATCAGCAGTTCTCTTTTGGATAGAACAAGCAGTGCACTCTTTTGACAGTGGGGATTCTAAGTGTGTCAGTACATGCATTTTAGCATCTGCTTTCCTTTTCTACTGCCATACTGTTCTGGGATCTGTGGATTACTCAGTAACAGGAGCGGCAGTGTGGAAATCAGTTGCTCTCCCTTTTGCACCCATGACTAATGAAATTCCTCACAATTCATGAGAAGTTACTGAGCAGGTTCTGAAACAATTTTCACAGGCAGGTGTAAGCAAGGCATGTAGCTCAAGACATTTGATGTTGTCTTAGGGCAGTGATAGGTTAGGTAAAAATAGGGTGGCAATTTCCAGGAGGCTGACCTGCAGAAGCTCCCAGAGGACATGGGAGGATATTGGAATATTTGTTGGGTCTAATGGTTGTGTTGATCTGTTAGGTAACTAACATCTGCTGAGCAATTCCCTCTTTTGGAAATTACTGGCTTTCTCTGGAGAAAAAAACCCAGATAATGGATGAAAGAGGATGTATCTGGAGTGCCTTAGGCAGAGGATAACCCAGTGCTTCTGGGAACAGGCAACAAGAATAAAACAATACTGATGGAGAAATTGCATCAGTAGGAGGAAGATACAGTAGTTCTAACCAATTAATTTCACACCTCTAATTCTAATAATAGGTCTCATAAGATCTACTTGTTAGGATCTATTTGGTTTAGAATTCAAGGATGCTCTCAACTCCTTCCCATTTGTAGGGGGGGGGAAAGGGTTTTAATCTTATGGCTTGGTTTTATTTATTTTTTTTTCTTACCTGAAGGAGTTAATATTACTAACCTCATTTTTTTTTTTATTCTGAAGAACTGCTGATGTTTAACACGATCTTCAGAATCCAGGTTTTCAAGAAGCAGGGGTTTAGAACAGTACTGTTCCATAAATTATGTGGAATAACTTGAGCTGGAGGAGACCCTCTGGTTTTCTGGTCTGACACCCTTCACTCAAAGCCAGCCATGTTAAAATACATTGAGCCTCTGAGTTTGATCAGGTTGTTCGGTGTTGTCAAGTCAAGTTTGAAATATACCCAAGAAAGGAATTGCTACAACTTTTTTGGATCACACTTTCTAAAGTTTGACTACCCTTATGGTGAAAAATTTTCATGACATCTAATTGCAAAATCCTTTGTTGCAGTTTCAGTTGTATTCTTGTCCTGTCACTGTGTACCACTGAAAAGGAGCTGGCTTTATATCTGTAATAATCACCTGATTAGATACATTTTGAGCTGCTTGTCTTCTGCATGCTGAACAAATTCAAACTCTGTAGCCTGTCCTCAGACATGAGCATGTTGGTGGCTGACCACTGGACTTGCTGTGTTCTTCTGTTACTGCTGAGTGATTAATATGGCAGATTACATTCAGTTTATATATGTATCTCGTGGGGAGAAATGTAATCCAAGTGAATGCTGGAAAAAAAAAAGGCATCTACACCTTTAGACATCGTTAGCATTTGTAGGAAAATAAGGTCATGGATAGTTTTCTGAACATGTTTACTCTGAAGCAGCTGCAATACATAAAAAACAAAAAGAGGGAAAAAATATAATTAGAACATAGAGACTGAAAAAAAAATGGTTAGCACAGAAACTTATTAAATGCTGTATGCAGTTCTGGCTACCCGGTCTCAGAAACAGTGTGGTTACTCAGACCCAATATGAAGGGGCAAAGTACACCTTCTATGCAAAGACAGACTGAGTCAAAAAGTTGCTTCATTTTGGAGAAGAAATTAGTATGAACAGATCTGATTAAGGCATATAAAATCATGGGTTTCAAGAGGAGCCTCAGCAGGGATGATTAATTCGTATTTCTTAGAGTGGTGGAATTAAATACGAGTAAGTTCAAAGCCAAGGGGAGTTATTTTTAATGTAGTGCTGGTGCCTGAGCATGTTCTGTAACTGATTGCAACAAAAGCAGAGAGGCCAAAGTAATACTGATGGAATTAAATGTTCTTGTTGAATGGTTAGATGCAACATTCTGCTTAGGTGGTTTCTAAGCTGCTTATTGCTGGATGTTGGGAGAATGTAGCCAGGGAAAATGTATTGCAGGATGCTAGCTGGCCCTTTTTCCAGAGTTCTTTGTCCAAGTACTTTGTGGTGGTCAGAACAGGATGCTGGGCTAAATCAATCTTTGATCTACACGGCATTGCAATTATTTTGTTATTTTAAAAATTAAAGGCCATGTAAATGTGATTATACAGGCAAGGCATTATTAATACTAGCTGGAGACAAGCAAATTATTTCCAGAAATAACCTTCAACAACCACTTTTGTTTCCTCCAGAACAGGAGGAAACAAAAAATCTCTCAAATTCCTAAACTATTCTCATAACAAATCTTTTTATGGAAGCCAATCTTCTGCTTTGCTGAAGAGAATATCCTTGTTTGTAATTGGCCATAATAGAAGTATGGGTCCTTTACCCATTCCATAGTTAAATTATGGAGTTGTTTGCTGTAAGATGTGGATGCTGAAAATACACCAGTGTTCCCAGGGAAGCTTGGCAGTTCATGGAGGAGAAATTGCTGGAATATTGAAAAATACAGTGGGGAAAAAAAAGTAATGTCCAAATTTGTTTATAAAGAAAAACAAGTAAAAATGTGCTCACAAAGTCTCTCAGCTGTTAATGGTTTGAGGCTGGGAGAGTACATACAGGCTTCCTTATTCTTGTGTAAATTGTAACTAATAACTTAATGAAAGCTAAATATTATTCAAGCTTATTGAGCTTTTAGAAGTTCCCAAGTGCCTTTATTTTGCTTGCCTCATATAGCTTGTCTTCTAGACAGTAGCATTTTGTTCCCTTTGTCAACCAGAACAATCTCAAGGGAAAATATTAAAAAAAACCCCTTGAAGCTTGTTAAAGAATGAAGAGTGTTACTACTTTGTTAAGCCAACCACTTGATAGACACTTGAGGATAAAACTGCCAAGTTCCTTATTGTAATGCTTAGAAAAAAATGATTTTAAAGAAGAATGCTTTGGACAAGTAGCCTTTGTTTAAATTTGTGCGTGATAAAGCATTCCAATGGAACATGATATTGATGTTTTCTTTTTTGTTGTCCTGTAAGTCTTAGTGCTTGACTCCAAAGAATGATCTAAAATACTTAGTAGCATGGTTTATAATTTTGTAAAGATGTATTATGTTATCTAAGTGTGACAATGGGAATAATTCTGAGAGTGCTCAGATATTAGATAATATATTTACAGTAAAGACACTATTTAAAATAGTAATTTTTTTATTTTTAAAGACTCATGGTGGATCAGCAGCATATTTTTGGAGTATGTCATCTAGTTGCATTGCTGCAGACTTTTGAACAGAGGAAATAATTAAAGAAATATCAGAATATATGTTCAGGTTTTCAGTGAACTGATCAGGAAAGAACACATATCTGTGACTTCCATGTTTAAATAATTTTAGTTATAATGAAGTTTTGAGTTTTTGTAATCCATTATGTGTTTCAGTGGCACAGAACAAACAAACAGATGTTTCAGTGCAGCTGCTCTCTGGTCCGATACTTTTTTCTTAAGGTTGACTTTTCCATCTTCTAGGGAAGCCTGGGAATTGTTAATTCTACAAAAAATTACATGTTTTGAGGAGCTAATTCTTAGCTTCTAGTGCCTTAAGGAATGTTTAAGTCCTTAAAGTAGGAATAGGTTTTCTTCTATGGCAATCAAAATGTTTTGTGTATGAATATGAATGCAGTTATATGTAGCAATTAGGTGCTGTATTAGTATCTGAATTAGCAGCTCTGGAATATGGCCAGCTTGTGCCAGGAAAGCAGCCAGTAGCCTGGAGGAGAAATACTTTAATTAATATGTAATAACTGCACTAGAGAGCTCTCAGTATTCTGGCAAGCTGCATTTGTAATTTTTTGTATTACTTAGGACAGTTGTAATTTCTATTTGAAAAAGTGTGGAAGACAACTCAACGTACATTTTTCATACTGCATGAAAAAGTGTAAGGGTGCTTGAAAACTTACTTAAAGTGAGATCGAAAATTACTTTTATCTATTGAATAGATTTTAAAGCCACAAATTTCTTCATAGAATGAAGATATTGCATCAAGAATTATTTCCCTTAGGGCATTTGAAGATCTACTCATGTGCTGTTCTGTTTACCTTAATTATTTTTGGTGCTAGGTTTCTTCACAAAGGATGAAGACAGTAAATTTTCTCGAACTATGCATTCATGTGAAGTTTAACTTCAAGAACATTCTTTTCAATAAATAATCAAGCTGTTCAGACAAGACATGACAACAGTGTCTTTAAATCACATTTCTGTAGACTAAAGAGAGTGAGTTACTAACTCGAAGCAGTAATTTAAAGGGCTCCAGTTTTTCTTAGGTAGGTAAGTGGTACAGCATGGGCTCCCACTTCTGCAGTGGGACTTACTCCCACATCGCCATTCCATTCTGAAATGCTTCAGATAAGGCATCATCATTTGTCTTAACTCTGTTGTATTGAAAACCAGTGGAAATCTTCTCTTTTAGGCTCTGCCCTGTCATTATTGTAATAACAAGAATAGAGAATCAAATTATAAGAAAGGCATAGTTTTTTCATGAGTACCTGGAAGCACAAAGAGACAAAATCAGCATGTTGTTAGTATAATTTGAGCTGAATGTCTTCAGCCTTTTATATTCCAGTTATTTTATTAGCTGCATAGGCTGTTAAAAAACACTGTAAACCTTGACTTCACTAAGAAGAACGGTAATTGAATCAGAGCCCATAGCTCTGAAGTAATTTAGTCTGTAACTTCACACAAGCTGCTTAAGCTCAGTTTCAGATGCGCACTTTTTTTGCCTGTTTGTCTGCCTGAATAGGATCCATGTGAGATTGGATTCTCAAAACCAGTCATCTCTGGTGGGCTTGTTTAGTGCCTGTTGCCTTTGTGTCTTTTTGTGCCTGGGCAGGAAGGGTGACAGGAGGTTCAGCTGTTCCTTGGTACCTTCATACCACGTGAAACTTGTGATGGCTGCTTCTCGAGATTTAGCTGCCTCTTGGCCTTGCAGGTACCCCAGGAGTCACAGGGATTCTGATTTTTAGTGCTGCCCTGCAAATCACGTAGAGGTGCTGTGGACTGTTCATGGTGATGTAGCCACCATTCATTTGGGAGGGTGACAGGCTGACATGGACATTCTATCCCCTAGTGTTTGCAGTTTCTATTGGACAGTAGGGCTGCAGGCTCGCTCTGGGAAAGATAAGTAAAAGGATGAGGAGTCCTGCAGAAGTTGGGACTTCTTAATAGCTTTGTAACTGGCTGGTCTCCAGGCTGTATGAGAGCATCTCCTCCCTCAGACTCCTGCTTATAAACTGTGTTTTGTATGATGTCTTGTACCCTCAGTAGCCATCTGGGCTGTAGTAGGGGACAGATCTCAGAGGAGTCATGTCCTGCCACACCCAAGGTGCTCTTGAGCACTCCTCAACTGCAGAGGAAGAGAAGTGCTAGACCTTCCATCAGCTTAGTCTTTGCCATTCAGGCAGCGCCACCGGGTCCTTGTTCTTCCTAGTCTCTTGTGCTCTCCCTTCACACAGCTTGAGCTTTTGCTGCAGAGGTGCAAGGCTGGCAGGGCTATCGTATATGGGGTAATCCTACACAGGAAAGGCAGGAAATGGCCATAAAAGTACCTCACTCTTTAGACTGTGCCTTGAAACTCTTATCACTTGATCAAAAAATCACAGTAACACACATCCTTCCCTCCCTCCCTTCCCCAAATGATTAGGTTGGGGTTCAGAACGCATAGTTTGCCCTAAAATAAAGGTTTTGTTTCTTGTACTCATTTCTGTTTTTCTCTAGCCATCTGTTCTTTCTTGTCTTTCATTTACATTGTAAACTCTTGGAAGAAACAAGTTTTTGCTTGTTGGTTTCTTTGTCAGTCTTTAGTGCACAATGATGTCTTAGTCAATGTGTAGGGCTTATTGGCACTTTAACAACACATCTCCTAGGCCTTGGTAGTGGTAGATCTACTTGAAAATATACTTCATTTAGTCTTGTGGTTATATGCTTTTCCAGAAAATTTTGTTTGCCTTTGTCACTGAATCACAGTTGTTTATCTAACTATGTCTTTAGGAAAAATATTCTAAACAAAATTCCAGTTACACAGATTTAAAACTATTTCAGGTTGAAAGAGTTGTCTTGTCTTCTGTACAATTCTAAATGAAGCTAAAATATTTTTTCCAATTCATTTTGCATTAGCAGCTTTTTCCACTTCCTGTTTAGACCGTTTCCCCCCCCCGACACACACATAGGTGGTGACATTTGCAATGTATAATAAGTTACTATATATACCAAATATATTAGTTGTAACTATTAGCTGTGCTAATAAAAACCACTTGTGGCTGAAACTATAGTGGACTCACCTGAGTTGAGTCTTAATGATCTAGTAGACCAAGTACAGTTTTCACAATGTCTGTAAAGCTGGAGCAGTATTAAAAGTAGTGAAATTTTCCCATTGTATATGGAAGTGGTTTTACTAACTCAAGTTTGTTTAGTATAAAGTAAAATCACATTCCTAATGTGAATATTACAGTATAAAAGCTATTGTTGTTCACTCATTATTGATGTTCAGTATGATCTACATCTAGTAATGAAGTTTAAAAGTTACTAATTTTTTTCATCAAACTTACCTGTTTAAAGTTGTTAAGGTCTAATGTTAAATCAAGTGAAATGTACTAACTGAAGTCAGAATTTATATGGATCCTTGAAGGTATCTTTAATGACCTAGGCATCAGTTTGAATATTAGGTTAGTTACTAGAGAAATGTCTGTTTAGAAAAAGAAAGTTGAAGTAATAGCTGCAAAAAGGTTAATTGCATTCTTCGAGCTGATAAAATCTAAATTAGTTGATTATGTAAATTGTTAGGCTTTTTTTACTGTGTTAGGTAGATGTATTTTAAGATGTATTTAAATGTTTTTAAAATAGTTACCCGATTGCTACCCAACTTTAGTTCAGCACCATAAAATCCTAGGTGAAAACAAGTATTAACTGAAAGCTGAGATCACTTGGTCTTCTAAAATGTTGTCTTTTTTTTTTCTCTCTATTTTGCAGCATGGGTGAGCTCTCTTTCTATGGGGATGGTCTTCTTCTGTTCCCCAATAGTCAGCATATTCACAGACCTGTTTGGCTGCCGAAAAGTAGCTGTTGTTGGAGCTGCAGTAGGGCTTGTTGGACTCCTTTCGAGTTCTTTTGTAAGGTAAAAAACTTAAATTCATAACTTTCAAAGTATTTTAATCAGTTTTTTAGTGTTGTAGAGGCAATGCTGATCCAAGAGAATATGAAGGGGTAAGCAGTGCTACTTTATATGATCTGTAGAAAACTTGTTTTATTTGGGTTTGGTTTTGTCTTTCAAACTATGACTTGTGAACTTTCAACTTTAAAAGTATTTTTAAAAATATAATGTCATAACAAGACTCCCTATTTAACAGGAACAATTATGTATAAATATATCAACAGCAGGACAACTGCTAGAAGATCAACAGCATTGTCCAGGATAAACTTACATGTTTGCTTGATGTATATTGTGTTTTAACAGGTACATAAACACTGTTGTTGTCTTCCCTTCCTGCCCTGTCCCCTTAATTTTCTTTTGAAATGGTTTTAATGCTGATTAAAAACACAACAGGACCTCCAGGAAGCTGTTAAAATTCTAGTAAAATTGGATGTTTTCTTCTGTTCTCACTGGTCCAGTTGCTGAACATGGAGATAGAGAAAACCTTGGTATATTGACTGTACTTCAGGGTTATTTGTTTGGGTTTTTTTGTCTTCTAGTTTACAATTCATTTGTATGTTTCTGTAACCTTTGCAGAATAAATCTTAAGAAATTCAAGAGTGACTGATATGTTGGATGTACCCTGTAGAAGATGAGGAGACAGGAAGTTTACTTAGTCTAGTCATCATCAGAAACTGTTCAGTGAAGGTGGGGGGTAAGAAATAGCAGGAAAATAAGCCAGTTACCTCTAGTTCTCAGACTTTTTTTCCCCTCACCCTTAGCAGAGTAAGTATAGGAACAATCAAGCTGCATTCAGAAGACCTTTCTCCTTAGGTGCAAATGTATTTATACAGACAAAAAGCTTGTGAAAATGTCTTTTCTGTGCTTGTGCTCTTAACCAGATGGTTGTGAGCTGCTGTGATCTGAATGGTTAATCCTGGTGCAAATATTTGGCTTAATTCATTTTATTAAACAAACAAACAAACCCTCCGCTTCTTGATAGTTTTAAGAAGCTGCCTACTAAATGTGAGGGAAAGACCAAATGATGTGCCTTGGAAAAGTCTTTCTTCCTCCTTGCTTCCTAGTAGTATATTGAGTGATGAATACTAAACCACCCTTGTCATTAGATAAAGATCATTCTTGTGTTTGTCTGATACCCAATGGAACAAAGGCACAGAAGAGACACGTAAGAGCAAGTTGTTTTGTAAAGGCTTTAAAAATATTTCAGCTTAACTAAACTTTGAAGAGCACTTTGAGAGGTGAATTCTTGTAAGAGTACACGCCAGGTTAATGTGCATACTTGGTGTTTCATTATGTTGCTTACACTGAAATGATTTATGCCTGTGATGTTATCAGTTCATTAAAGGAGTATTGTTCAGATATAGTAGTTAGTGTCCTAGAAGTAAAATATTGTAAAGCAGACAAATGTTACTATGATCTACTGCTTTTGCATTGCACTAATTTCTTAATATAAATTTTATGTCTTAGGAAATTGAGATGTAAGAGTGTTTATGATGCAGGACAGTATTTTAATATGCATATTGTGCTGCAGACTCTTTGAATGAATTTACATATGGAAGCAAAAGTTCGCTGTCCTTACTGTACTATGTTGCTCCTCTCATTTTGTAACTTCTGGTTTTGTTTTTCCTGGTTATTTTCCATTAATGAAGGTAATAAGTCTCTCCCCCATATGTTGTTTCTGCTGGCTTATGTTGTGTATCATCAGTTTCAGAAATTGATAGTTTAATATAGAAAGTGACAATATTATGTTACACAAACAATTATTTTTCACTATAATACACAAAACCAGAGTTTCTGGAGTCACACCTTTGTTAGTCAAATAGTATTTTCTAAGAAGTCTTTTTAATTGCATAGGAAGCTTGTGGAATCTATTTTTGTATAGAGGGGTGCTGGCAGGTTGCATCCTGTGATGAAAAGCACTACATAAAGCATTCATGCTCCTTAAAAAAAGTTAATACATAGGCTGTTATTATTATGTATTGTTTTCCAGGACCGCTTTAAAAGCAGGTGTTAACTAATAAAAAAGGTGGGGTGGGGTTCACTGAAAACATAACATTAAAAAAAATTATATAAACTGTCGTGTGCCACCACAGAAATCTTGTATAAAAATTTCTTGCACACTGACTCCATCTAAATGTTAAAAAATGTTTTCTTTCGCTAACTAATACTACAGCACTAGTTTAATTATGCTGATACTGTTACTTCATACTTTTAACATTTCTTGTACAAGTACTTTTTACTGATGTCACAAGTCTGTCTGGGATCAATTACAATGGCTCTTCAGTTGTACAGTAAATGGTAATGATGGTGAACTTTATGATGAAGATCCACCTTACTATAAGGTGACATTTTTCATTCCTTATTAACAATTTTTTTTTAGTTCTTTCTTAGCATATTTGGTATATGTATCGAAACACTGAATTGAAAATATTTATTCAAAAGGGGACTATTTCTCTAAAAAAATTATTACCTAAAATTTCTATAATTTAATAATGTATTATATTACAAAATTTTGTCAATATTTAGGTATTTTATTTTTCATTATTAATGATGTTTGCCATGTTTGTTGCTTAATTTTCATAATAAACTGTTTACTTGATTTTTCTGGGTTCATGAGGAGTATTACATTTGAACTGCTAGCACAGTGAAGAAATGTGTAAATCAAAACAGTGCAATTTCTTTGGAAAGAAGAAAAAAGAAGTCTGAAAACTCAGCAGTGGTTGAATATACATTTGGCTAATTTGCCCTGACAGCGATTTTTAAAACTTTCTTTAGCCACATTATTTGATGTAATTATAATGGAACGTAATTTTTCTTTTTTCACCTGTTGAATGAATTCTATGAAATTTTTCAGTGGAAGGAGATAGAATAATTGCTGAATTAAGCTGACACGGTCCTATTCAACTATAAATATATCCAAACTCGTGACTCCCTCGTTGATTGATTGAGAAACTGTCTTGCATATGGGAGGTGAATATGAGCATCTGCTGCCTTACAAAACGCTAATGATTTGTTCTTTTCTTTTGGTACAGCACCATTGAACCTCTGTATTTCACCTACGGGATCTTGTTTGCCTGTGGCTGCTCGTTTGCCTACCAGCCGTCCCTGGTCATTCTCGGGCACTATTTCAAGAAGCGCCTTGGGCTCGTGAATGGCATTGTCACCGCGGGCAGCAGCTTGTTCACAGTGTCACTGCCCTTCCTCCTGAGGGTCCTCATCGACTCTGTCGACCTGTTCAACACCTTGCGGGTCCTCTGCATCCTTATGTTTGTTCTCTTCCTGGCTGGATTTACGTACAAACCCCTTGTTCCCAACACCAAAGACAAGGAGGGAGGAAAGAAGGGAAAGTCCAAATTTCCCCCTGTGAAAAAGATTTGCAATTTCTCCGTTTTCAAAGTTCTCAGCTACCGTATCTGGGCTTTTGGGATCCCAGCTGCACTTTTTGGATACTTTGTGCCTTATGTTCACTTGGTAAGTGCACATTTCTTCCTGCATGTGATGTGTTTGAAACGATACATATTTGCCTTTGTGTTACTGATTTAGAAAGCAATTGACGATAGCAAGCCAGATTTAATCTGCAAGTTGTGTTGGGGAGAAACACAAAACTAATTTGGATGATGTCGTATGAAAGGAGTGCTTTAATCAGAAGTATTAGTTAAGCCAGTTAAAATCTTTGTTCTCAATGTAAGGTTTAAAATACTTTAACCATGGAAGGAGAGATCTGAAAAATATTCTATACTATTCTAAAGAGAATTCTTTATTTTGGTACTCAGCTGCATACATTGCCAATGACACTTGTGTGTTTTAGAGGAAGTGTGAAAGGAGTAAGTAACAGGAAACGGGTTAGAAGTGTAGTTGTTATTCCTTTGTATTGAGGTATGTTCAAGTATTGATTTTTAGGATAGATTGTATTCACCATTTTTCAGGTTTATTAAAAGCAAAATAGCTGATTTTTTCTGTCTCTCAAACTTTAGCCTTGTAGTTTAGCACTGTAGCATTAATATAACTGCTCCTCTTACCCTGTCCCTCCCAGCTGCCAGGTGAGCTGTGTTTTACTGCTGTCTACAGCAGCTGATGGAGCTTTGGCTTCTGGTGATGGGGAAGGTGTCAATTAGCCATTTCTTGTACATGTACTAGAGTTAATTTGTTTTGCTAGATGATTTTTTTTCTGTAGTACACTCCTAAACTAAGAAATTTAGGTACAACTGGGTGATGCATGTATTGCATCAGGCTGGCTGACACACATTGCACTGCTTAAATAGTGAATTATTCTTGAGCAGCTTGCTGGTGGTGCTCTCTAAACTTAAGTGGTGTAAACCAAAAGGATTAAAAGGGAAAGGTGGGGAAAAAGCCCACAGCCTCCAATGAGATGCTCTTTTTAGACCATTACACATCCTCATATTAAGAGTTTTTGATAGAGCATGAGCTAGTAGGACTCAGTATGAAAACAGAATTGTCATTTTAATATTCATTATTCACCCATGATAGAACAGTGAGATTAATGACAATAAATATCTTTACTTCTGTCAAAAAATCTTCAATGCCTTAAAAGCCATTTTTTATGCAATATAACAACTGGTTGTCACTGCTTTCTGGTAATTAGTTGCATTACTGACTCTGCTTCAGATATTTATTTTTAAAATTACCTTCTCATGAGGGCTAGTGTGTTTTTGAGCAGCTGTAAACTGACTTTTATTAATGGTTAGTTCTTGTAACTTAGTTTTTAGTCATGTAGATCTTATTGTATAACTCTTCAAATTAGACTGTTTCAAGGGACCATACAATCCAGATGACATCTTATGCTATTTCCCCATAAGCTTTGTTGAGATGTTTTGAAATAAAACAATCTTCAAAGGAGTAGAAGTCAAGTGTTGTAGAATAAGCTATTGGATAGGTCATAAATGATTCTTAATGCTTGCAGATAACTGAAGAATAAGGCTATACAAGCAGGCAGAAAGAACTTCTGAAATATATTTATTGAACAAAAAGCTTGTGATTTCTTTTATGAAGATGCTTGTATTACTGCTTCCTGTTTATAAATCAGATTAAAGCTGCTAGCTGACTTGTAGAGAACAAATCTCATCATATTATACTATACTACATAATA
Organism: Oriolus oriolus; assembly: GCA_013400235.1. Taxonomy (NCBI): domain Eukaryota; kingdom Metazoa; phylum Chordata; class Aves; order Passeriformes; family Corvidae; genus Oriolus; species Oriolus oriolus. The sequence continues at coordinate 373,770 of VXBT01000852.1, read as the reverse complement.
TTATAATAATATAATTTTTCTTTTTATAGGGTGCTCTCACTCCTGTTGAGTGCTTTCCCCCCTGCACCAGATTGGCACAAATTCTGCTTGTGAAATACATCTCCAGTATAGGAAAACAATTTGATTGAGGCTGTTTCTAATACAGTGTTTGACAAGACTATAAAACTTACTCCAGTGTACTGTTAGAATCTAATATTTTAGAGATTACCTCAAAATTATATAAGGATATTCTTTTTGCTCAGAGTTTCAGAGAAACCATGATGCTTAAGTGTTTATAACATAAAATTTTCAATGGTAGACAGACACATTCCTTGTATGTCCACTTTGAGAGCGGGGGGAAGTCACCAGCTCTTAGTAAAACTTAGACTGAATAATTCTTGTCGAAACCCCTCCCTAAAACCCACAAGTTTTCATTTTAATTTACTTGTATCTGAATACTCAATTTTACTTCAAGTCCCTATGGATCTGTATTTGAGAAAGTGAATAAACCAGCATTTATGAAGGCACAGCATGGATTGTGCCCTTCAACACAGATACTTCAGCTCAAGTAGATAACTCTGGATGTTTTTTATCCTAGTTTTGTCTGCTTTTGATAAAAAAGCCACACTTTATGTACTTCCAGAAGTACATAGAAGTATGTACTTACAAATAAGTCAAAGGTTATAAGAAAAAATAAGGGTTTTCACTGGTACATCTACCAAACGAGAGACTACTTTCCTCAGCTTATGAAAATGAAAGTTACTATTGTTTCATTGTTTATTGTATTTTTAAAACTCTAGTAATACTGGAAAAGGGATATGATCCTTAGACAAGTGACAGCTTTTGTTATGCTAAAATTCTTGAATTTTTCCCAGTGTTAGGGGTGGCTGAGAGCAGCCAGACTGCTAGACAGGGATGCCGGTTGCAAGTGCCCTAAGAAAAAAATACTTACACAGTGAGTGTCACTCCCTCTGAATCTCTTAGCCCTCTGACCTGGTACCTGTACTCACCAAGTCCTGTTTTTCCCACCTGGAAAGAGCTTCTGCCAGAATGGCTGCTCTTGGCCACGTGATGGAGCACAGGTGACACAGACCCTGCAGGTTGGGGTCCTTATGTGTCACTACTCGGCCTGGGGTGGCTGGGGGCTGCAGGCTGAGTGTGCTGTGGTCACTGTCTGGAGTCACTGTCTGCCAGCCTGGCACTGTACAGGAGCTCCTGAGGTCCCAGCAAGTGTCTCTGTGTGCTTCTGGGACAGCCCCGGTCTCTGTTCGTGCCCCTTGCATTTTCAGAAGCCTGTTGGAAAGGAGAATACATGCTGTGAAATCTGCAGTAAGAAAGAAGTAAAAACCTTTTTGGGCTTTGGAATAACAGAAGTAGCCAAGTCTTTGCAGTTTAACACTCGGCACTGTGTTTGCTATGTGGAGTAAAAGCTGTTGAAACAGAAGAAACGACCTGCTCATTAAGTAGGCTCTAATTAAAATTAAATGCATTAAAAAATTGATTATATGGCATGCTAGATACAAACTGGTAACTCTTGCCAGCTCCCTGACATGAATCCTGACTGGTAGATATCAGGCATCAGATTCCTTTTGGCTCTTGCAAGGGAGAACCAAAAGGGAGAGCTTTTCTTATCCCAGTTTAATTGGTGTCAAATTCCATTAATAGGTGTTCCATTACATGTGACTTGGGAATTGGGTTGAGATGAAGACTATAAATAAGTTTTGACTTAAGTTTATTATATACTTTCAGTATTAATTGAGATTGTTGAAGAACAGGCTGATAAGTCATAAGAGTACTAAATCAATTGGTTGTTATTCCTCTCAATTTTAAAACCAGTCCAAACTAGTGACTGAGAATTTTTTTTTGATGCCTGTCTAAAATAGGCAGACAGACAAATAAAATCCTTGTTTAGTCTATTTTGGTTTAAATTGTGAATTCACAACAGCAGTGTGTACAATTAGTGGAAAATGTTCTTTCCAAGTGTTTTTATTAAGGACTGTCTCACAGGTAAATGATGAAGTTATTTGAAAGAAAGTATACCTAGTCTCTGTGCCACTTGTCCTGTGCTTGTTTCGATAATAAATAGAGAACTTCTGTTTTTTAGCAGTCTGATGTTAAGGGTTTAGTGTTGTTCCCTTACCCTTAAAAAAATACTTACTTAATCAGGATCATGCATCCTTAATTCTTAGGAGCTTGTTAGGTCATTTCTGTTAAAATTTGATACAAGGTCACATGCTTGGTAGCTTACAAGATGTGGTTGCTTTTTGTGCTTTATTTAGCAGGGTGAAAAGAAATACTGTTTAAAATGGATGTTGTCACTGCCTGGTCTTCTCTAAGCAGTGACTAAAGTGGTTACCAGGTTTCAGTATGAATTTAGGAAAATATTAATTATGACACACTTACAAAAAGGGGCCCAGTACTGTGTTGTTTTGATGTAGCAATATTCAGCCACTGTGAGGAATACTTCTAGGACTGAGATTATCATCTTAATACTTTCAGTGCAGTGTTTCAGCCCTGTAGTAATTTGTGTTGGGGTGTTTACAAGTATGGTTTGATTTAGCAGTTACTTTTATTAAATGCCTCTTGCTGATGATAGGTTCTGCCTTATTTGTAGTATTTGACACCTTGCAGGGTAAAAAACTGAATTTAACAACCGAGTAGTTGAACAAAATGGTGCACATATTTATTATGTGTTCTACTTTTAAAAAGAGCAGCTCGATGGTGGATAATGCAATAAAAATGTGTCTTGATAAAGTTTACCTTTATAAGTTTAAATATTTGTTTTGAAGAAAATATTCCTAAAGAATGACTAGATATATTTGAAAATTAGGCTTATGGTTTAAATATGGCTGCAGGCTTGTATACAAAGCTCCCCATTAATTGATATGCAGTGTGAAAGTTACCATGACGCTGACTGTAGTCTTAAAACTTCAGAATGTACTTCTGAACATAAAACTTCTGACTGTACTCGGAAAACTTCATGAAAAATATTTCAATATTTCTCACCTTGCTTTGTTGCCTATTTCTTAATTTACTGTGTAAATCTGACTTTTCCTTTTGATGCTTATCCATGCTCATATTCCACAGTGGGTACATACTTGCATATGTAGAGAGTTAGCAGTAGCTGTGTGAAGTGTATGTGTTCTCTGTCTGCTTCATGTTTAAGACATGAAAAAATGGTTTGTGTGTGGCCATTTTTTCCAACAACTTTCTTAGGAGAATCTGTCTTGGTAGGCAAATAAATGCTGGATTTAATGTCCTCCATGGATAGATGCTGAGGATTCAATACCTCATTCCTTCTCTGAAATCTGCACACGCCAGGAATAGGTTCATCTGGACCTCCAGGGAACAGGGAATTGAGATTGCAGACCTAATGTGTACGGGAAAAAAAAGGTAGATACTGCTGCTGAGAAACAAAGCATCACCCTGGACTCTGCTCTAAGATTCTTGGAAAAGAAAATGCGTCTCAGAGTGAAAAGTAAAGATGCTTCCAAGCCATTTTATTCATGGTAGAGTCACGAAGCTGGTTAGCATTGCTGTAGAGTACATGTTAGTCATAAGAACTTTTTCATGCCTGTAAACAAACTCATTTTCTTGGCTGCGTCACAAAATCAGACAACATGGATAAATATTAGTCTGTCCTCTGGGTGGCTGTGTCTGTCTCCAGACCTTGTGTTTGTCACTTTGAAGTTGCTGAGTCTAGTGCTATGCCCACACAGTCTGTCCTTGGACAAAAAGATAGTGCTGTCTGCTGGTCTATGCTTCCTATCTTTTGCTGGAACATCCATTTTGTTCCTTCTCTTTAGATAAGAAAAGTAGTCTTTTTCACTTCAGAAACATCATAATTAACAGGAGGACTTGCTGATATGGATTATAGATGATGCAGACTTTTTTTGTCCAGATTTGATTCCTCCCCCCCACCTTCTGATCAGTAGTGTAAGTTCTGTGTCTTTTGTGTGGTTTAACTGTTCTGCAACTACTTTGGCACCTTGGAGTACCTTTTTAAGTTGAGCCTTGAGGATGACTTGGCCTTCAGCCCTGTTCTTTATGAGCCACCTATTTTGGCTTGCCTCTGCCCATTTCTCACTCTGTATCAGTGATGTGCCTTGTTTTTGTTAATAAGAGATCAGATTCTGCTGTGCAAATTCAGTGTGTTTGAACCTTTGCCCCCTGGAATATCTGCCAATAAAAACTGTTGTATTGTGCAATCAGCTTGGAGAAATGAAGAGCCAAGTTCTTGTGAGATCCTCCGTAGTCACAGTTTGGCTAGGAACTTGTCTGAAATTCTTGTTATGTAATTTGAAAACCGTGTTTGCTTCCATATACTCTGGAAGTTTCTGAAACTCATTCAGACAAAATATCTATTCTGCCTATTAAGAAAAATCGATATTTTCCACCTGTGAACTGCACCCTCCCCAGGCAAAAACTTTGGATCGTTAGGAAGAATTATAGTGGAAAAATATGAAGGGGATATAGAAACTACCTAAGATTGTTCAGGCAGATCTGAGCTGCCATATTGGGATAAGCTGTGATAGCCAGGATGAATCTCACTGCAGTGTTTGATGTTCTGCCCAACAAGACCCTAATCATCATCCATAACATTGCTTACAAATATTTCGGTAACTCTTCAAGCCTCCCTTGAGGGGAAGATGCACAGATGTTGTGTTCCCTAAATGTTGTCAGATGTGACATCTCTAAATTACATCTCGTTTGAGAAATGAATGTTTTAGTTTCTGCCCTTGTCCACAGACAGTGGCAGTGGCTCCGTGTTCTCTGCAGGGAGAGACTTGCCCAAGGAGCCATAGTGGAAGGGATTTACCTTGCAATATGTGAAGCCGTTCAGGTTTTGCATTGTATGTAAAGTCCTAATCCTACACCTCTCTCCTCCCTTTAAATCTTATGCCCCTGGCTTCCACAGTGGAGACAAATGGAAGCACAGAGATAAATGTTTTCCTCTGTGTCTGAGTGCAGAGCATGGTGAAGAGTCTGATGTATACTCTAAGGACTCTACTAACCAAACATCTTTAAGCTTTAGCATACAAAATCTGCATATCCACAGTAAAGTTGCACACACGTAGCACATCTTGTAAGGCAATACAACATCAGTTCTTGTAAGGTAAGTACTGCCTGTGTTTTGTGAACCACCTGTGTTATGCAACAAATTTGTTACTTTTAGAATGTTGCGTAGAATAATGCTTAATATCTAATGGGTGTGTCTGGATTTTTTTTTATGCAAACTGGAAAAAACAGCCTCCATCTCTCCATTCACTTGCTTTTATGGACTGCTGTTCAAGAAACCTCTTCATTTCTTCAGATCTCCTACATCAGTCATTTGTCTGAAGTCTATCATGTCTTTTATTTCCCTGAATCTGCTGTTAGTCTTGTAATGGTAGGAAAGCATCTTTTAAATTATGTCCAGTACTAACAGTAACTGTGTGTCAAACAGATTTCTCTGTGCTGTAGGTAATCTAAAAAACCTAAAACTAGGTATAGCTGTCAATTTTAGCACTACTACCTTTCTCATCCACTTAATCTATCATATTTCTTTCTTCAATGGAAGACTAACAAGACACTGGTTTTGTAAAGGTCTGATGTAATTATTAAGCAGGTATCTCTGAGACCCAAAATCTTCAGTGGCTCCCCATGCTTTACTTGCTTTTCTAATCTTTGCATTTATCTCCCTTCAGATCTCAACATCTGCTGCAGTTTGACTGCCCAGGTTAGTGAAATTTTCCCCCTTTATCTCACTTCTATTTTCCCACTTCTGTCATTATCCTGTGCACCCTTTTCTTTTCCAGTATTCCTTGATGTTGACCTGGCAGTATTTATTCTTGGTTAGATCGTCCACTTTGGATGTTGGGGGAGGGGAGGGAGGAGGTGGGGGAAAAAATTATTTCCTACTTTATACTTGTAATTGCTACTGAAAGCATATTTTAGATATGTTTTTCAAATAAGTACTGAAGATGAATAAATTATATAGGTACAGAAAGAACAGAAACAAAAAAGAATAAAACAAAGGTTTTCTGGGTTTTGGTTTTTTTTTTTAGAAGTAAAAGTAAATGAAAGTTTTAAAAAAAAATTGGGTAGCAGGTATACTCAGGTACAAACTATGTGGTGACCCTGAAGGATAAAAGCAAATCAGTCTTCCTCAGGTCTGTGCAATACTGGCAAGTTGAAAGGTCTGAGTTTCATTGTGATTTCCTCTGTCTCTAACAGCACACTACTTCATGTGCTCTGGCATAATACAAACTATTCTGATAGCAGATGGATCATACAGTTCAAAGTCAAGAGTAAATTGCAAAGTGTGTTATCCTCTTTTTTCGTTTGTTTTGATGCTTTTTTAATGGTAAACTCAAAATCCTGTCTTTGGACACTTGAAACATCTTTACTTGAACTGAACTCTTCAAACTCTTCACGTGCCCAGAAACCTGAGATCACAGCTGGTTTTGCCCTGCTGTCTTCATACAAAGTAACAAAAACTCATTGCCAAATTCCTTCACTTATGTACAGGCCACCTTTTGTGTCCAGCTCCTGCTCCAAGAAGAGCTGAATGGAAAACCTCTTTGCTTTTTAAGTCCTATTCAGACTTGTGAATTTCTTACCATGTGTTTTGAATCTTCCATTGAGGAGATCTCAGAACCTTGCTCTCTCTGTTTGATTGCAGTAATTGTCAAGCTCTGAGCTATTTTTCAGGTTCTTTTCTGATGATTGAGTTAAATTTGTCATTACTACTGAGCAGAATATTTCCTAGAAAAGGGAGAGGTGGTTTTGGGTTGCTCTAGGCACGAAAAAGAAAGGGAACATAAATGTCTGTATCCTGAGTAAGGACTGTATCTCTGTATGAGATGGAGAGACGATAATTTTTATTGGGATTTAAATGAAAATTTGACTACTTGATTCAATTTCTCAAGGCCCTGATCTGGTAGATACATGGCAGTGTATTTGGGACTTTCTTGAAGAATTGAGACACTTGAGAGCTTTCTTCTGTTCCCCAGTAGAATGAGTCAGGTGCTTCACCCAGGTTTGTGAAAGCTGAGGGGATTATGGCCATGTCCACAAGTAGATCTCTAATACTGAAGTGCTATGGATGCCCTGGGAATTCTGTGGTGGTTGAATAGAGGATCTGTTTAGATTTTACTTGCCTAGGTCCTATGGTTTAAGGAGTCTGGTCCTGAGAGACGTGATATAAGTAGCACAGATGCTGTTGTTGAGCAAGGAGGGCAGCCTCTCTTAGGACATGACAATAGCAACAGTATTTGTACAGGGTATCCTAATCCATTGTTTTGGTAGTCTGTAATTTCTTCATCGTAGCGCATCATTTAATGTGCTCAGTTCTAATTACATAAGTTGTAAACTGATAACATGTTATTACATTAGTGAAAGCCACAAGGATTTGAAAAGAATGGCTGAAGTTTTTACAAGTGTCATATAAGTGGTAATGTTAGCAAATTGCTTCCTTCAGTCATAGGTGTCCTTTTAATCGAATATGCAACAGAGTTTTACCAAGCTAGAACTAAATGAAGAGTTTTTAAGTTGTAATGCTCAGTAAATATGTATCTGTGACTATTCTAAGACATCCAACAAAACACTTTGGGAATCATTGAAAATAAGACTTGGAGGTATGCTGGTACTTTATCCATTTTACCCAGGTTTTTTGGAGCACCAGCTTGCTTTGGTGTAGGACCTTTTTAAGTATTTCTTTTTAAAAGTCTTTTTCATGCTTATCAAATTTGTTTGTTGCCAGGTCTTTCTTTTGTATTCTGTACACATGGTCCACATAATAATGAGTAATGAACAAAACAGGACATAAAAAATCAGCTGAGGCGTTACTGTTACTGAGCGGTACATCAAGGTCATGTCATGTCCTGAGCTGATGTATTTTATTATTCTTGTATTAGACATGTATTCTAAACTGGCTCATAAGAATTATGTTTGAGAGAATATCCAAAATGCTGGCCAAAGTCAAGATTTGTTACATCTACCCTTCCCTCTGTTGGCAAGGTTTGCTGCCTACTATGTAATGGAGAGAAATTAGAGAAATTAGGATTGGGTGGTTGTTCTCTTTTTTCTCCCACAAATCTGTGTTGATCCTAAGTTTATGATGTTAGATGTTTACAAATAGTTCCGGTTTCGTTTCCTCTTGTGCTGTTATTCTGGAAATTCAAATTAATGCAATTGACCTGTAACTCTCTAGGATGTGCTGATGGTAGCTGATTTTGGACATAGCTGAGTTTTGAGAGTAAAATAGGCCCTGGACACACTGCTTTAGGCCACAAGAAACAGGTAGAACTCAGACTGTAAAATATGGATTGTAGTCACAAATAGGAATCACTTTAAAAAAAGGTTTTAAAAGGATTTTAAACAATTTAACTCTCATCCTTTGTGTACATAAAACTTAAGTTCTTGTGGATCCCTGACTTTATTCTGCATCTTTGTGCTCAGTCACTATGAGCTTCCAAAGATGTGTGTGTGCGTGATCTGCCTTGCTGCTGCTGCCCAAGCCACACCAAGCCACCGGTTTCCTTCACATGCTCTTTAGGATAACACTAACAGTTCTGAGATTTTTAAAAATTATTTTTATTTAGGGCATATGGCTTCAGGACTAGCTATTTTTGGAAAAAAACCCCTCAAAACTATTTTAACTGTGTAATTGTCAGCCTTGAGGTTTTTTTAATTTTTTAATGCTTAGGGTTTTTATGTTAAATAGGCTTAACAGTTAACCTGTTAACTGTTGTGTTCAGTTTTACTTAAGAAATTCAGATGATGCTTGTTCTGAATCTTCATGATATATGAATTATTCTGTTTAATCTGCTTTACTCAGTGGAATAAGAGTAAATTTCCCTAATGCCATGTAATAAATCACCTTGTTTATTTAACTTTCTCCTTGTTCTCTACATAGTTTAAATTGACAAGAGATAAGAAGAGGTATTACCACTGTTGGGGCAAGTGTGTAAGCAGGAATTTTTTTGAAGATGTGTATATGGATATTTGTCATGTGAAGACACTTAGCTACAGTCACATTTCATAGCAATTATCTCAGGATATTGTCACTCCCTGAAAAATGGATCCCTGTTAGGTATTAGTAATGCTATTTCTGTCTCTTAACATGAAGATCATCTTTTCTGTAGAAGTTCAAGAGTTGCTGGCTTGTTTTGCTGGTTTTTTGCTCATCAGTAAAAGTTACTTTGGTGGAGTCTAGACCGAAAAAATATTTGCATTAAAGGATCTTCCTGGTGCACAGTATCATAAAGCTTGCTGGCAACCAAGTTTCTTTTTCTGTTTCTCATCCTCCTTACCCCCCATTTTTGTGGTGAGTCCATATGTTGGGGAATAAACACTGACTTATCCAAGGTTACTTTATGCTCTGCTTTTTAACACTTCCTGAAACTTCCAATCATCCAGGACAGGTCACCGCAAAGAAATAGATCACCAGTCCTGGCTACTGTGCTGATCCAGCTGATGGGATGGCCAGGGTGCCACTTCCCTCTGCCCTGGAGATAACTAAGTTGCATAGAAAGTGAGAAACTTATGCACAGTCTGTTCTTGTAGACCTTCCTGGAAATGGGTTAGGGGGTTTTGGGGGTCTCTAAGCTTGATTCCCCCCTATTCAACCTCATTCCTGTGCTTGCACTGTTCTGTTATGCTTATCTCCAGGAGCCAGAACAAGGACATTTGTCCTGGAAAAGTGGTGCCCTACCTCCGTATAGCCCCCTTCTCCAGCCACATCCTGTTCTTTTTCACAGTATGTTATTGCCAACAATCCTTGGCTGTTATTACCAACAATCCTTGGTTGGCTCCACAGCTATCTGGCTATCAGTGTTTGAGACATGCACATGAGCCCCCCTTATCTTCTAGGCCTCTACACCCCCTCAGCTCTTTCCGGAAACTTGATTTGGAGCAGTTAGGAATAATATCTCCAGTATACAAATGGTACTGGCAGTACTCTGTAAGCATTTCCTTTTATCCTTACACTTGTTTTCAATGAAAGTGTCAGACAGCAGGATTTGCATCAGTTAATTGAAGAAAATGGTGATTTTAATGTGCTCAGAGTTTCCTAGGTTATATATTGCTGTTGGCCATCTCTGTTGGTCAGAGACACTATTGCATTTAGCCTACTAAAGCTTTGCTTGATTGGGAATCCCCGAAATGGAATATACATAGGAAGAAACTGGTTGACAGAATTATTTCTTACTAGTTCATAACCACTTTTTTCAGATTCATGTACTTTGTGTTTGGAAAAAAAGGAGCTACAGCTTTGCTCAGATTGATGTCTTTGATGCACTGTGTGAATGTAGCTGAAATGTGTGTGCAGTGAAGGGAAGGTCTTAGCAAAATCTGTGTCTTCGTTGGGTGGAGGGAGGTCAACCAAGACTGTGTATCAGAAAGCATTCCAGCCATTACCAAGTGGCTGATATTTCTTCTAGTCTTATTCTAACAGTAATGAGAATTTGGACAACAAGGTCTGTGTGTGTTACTCTGATAGTATCTCTACTATCACAGGTATAAAGCAGAATGCTGGTGCCAGGGATGCATTCAGTTCTAGTCTCCACTGTCTATATCTTGATTTGGAAAAGTGGATTGTACAAGGATAAATTACATTTTTAAATAGTGAAGAAGCCACCCTGGACTGTAATTTTGCCTGAACCAACCAGGTCTTTTCTACACTGGGAAACGTCAGACCTGCAACTCATCATGCACACAGCCCTGAGTGAAGAGGCAGCTACATTACTGAGAACAGGCACAACACACAGTGTAATGCTTTGGCCTTTGTGTGCCTGGGTCCCCATTTGGCTGCTGTAGACAATGCCTGAAGAGTCATATAATTACAACCTGTATAGTTCTGCAGCAAAGAGAGCATTAATGCATGAGAAGGTTCACAAGTAATTGCTCATCGTGGGACTTTTGAGTAGTTCTAACAGATAAAAGGCTGTGGAAATCTGAATCTTGCTTGAGCTACTTCATAAATATATTTAACCTAGAGTTACAGTACTGAATTAGTCCTGAATCACTGTATTTTCGGACAGTCAATACTGCTGTTGCTTACAGCTTACTTAGTGCATGTATCACTGAAGATTGAATATGCTGTTAAGGATGTGAGGATCAGCTTTGAGAGATCAGGCCAGGTTGCTCAGGGCTTTGTGCACTCGGTCCTGAAAAACCTCCAAGGAAAGAGACTGAACCAAGCTCTCTGGACAGCCTGTGCCACTGCCTTCCTGAGGAAAATGTTTCGCCTTACATCTAGTTGGAAGCTTTCTTTAAGGTTATAGGTGTGCTTAAGAGCAGTGAAAGCTAAAAAAATAAATTCTAATTTAGATATTTGAAGTTTGGGATGAGTATTGGTTTTTTTCTTGCTTAAGGAGTTAATTGAATCAGTATTTTCCCTCCTGGATCTAACAGTGGCAGCATTTCACCCCCTGTGCTGCTTTGAGAAATCCAGTTACTCAGTTGCAGGTGCAGGGTTAATAGTTATCTAGATACAGAGCTTTATCTTGCCTCTTGAAAAGCCTCCAGGGAGTGGATGGATCAGGCCTGCTAACTAAACAGTTTAGAGGCTGCAGAAACCTGGAAGTGGAACAGGTGACAAAAATTGCAAAGAACACCTTGGCTTCTCTCACCATCAGGGCCAGCAGGTGTTGATAGGCACATAAAGGTAGGGGTGGGAAAACTGTCAGCTTTTCCTTTTCTCACCTTTGGCAGAAAGGGAATAAGTAGAACAGCTTATCTTTTATGTTTAAATGTAATTTCAAATGAAAAATTGCATCAGATTCCATTCCCAAATGTGTCTTAAAAAGCAAAGAAAACACCAGAAATAGCAAGCACCTGTCTTCAATTTAAGTTAGAGGTTTTTCTTTAAAACTAGAATAAATTCCCTTGGTTTTTTTTTTCTTTCTTAAAAAATCAGTTATATTGGACAAATTAATATTAGATTCAATAGGATTTCTGTGACATGTCAAAAAAAACCCCGATAGATTTTATACTTAAGAAAATTGGTCTTACTCAGCAAGTCCTGTTTTCTTGTTGGAAAAAAGGGCTTGGCTTGTATATTAACATTCTGGCCAGGAAAGAATCTAGACTATTTTAGTAAATACTAGAAGTGTTTGCTAAAATGGAACTTTTTCATTTTATAGATATGAAATTAAAGGTTCTCTGGTTTTCAGTGATATCAGCCTGTGGTTACCTTGTCTCTCAAATGTTCTTACTACATTTTTACTTAAAATCAGTTTGTTCTGTTTGCTCTTTCATGCCTCTGAGCTTTCACTTGTTTTTTACTGGTTTTGCTTTTCTTGGTCAGAACTACTTATGAGCACAGAGGTTGCAGGACTGTGCAAATTATTTCTACATCTTCTAGTGCCCACTTTGGCGTATTTGGTATTGGCAAGCATGTTCCAAAAAGGAACAGTGCAAAAAATCTCATGTGGATATTTTCTGGTCTTTGGGTTGATTAAAAAAAAAAAACAACAACCAAAACAAAAAACAACACAGCAGAAACCACAAACAAAAAGCACTGTGGAAGTAGAGAGAATAGAAAAAAAATCCAGATCCATCAAGCCAGTCTGGTGATATATATATTATTTTTTTTTTTAACACGTACTTGAAAAGTTGGAATTGCTGACACTGGTAGTTCATCCTGTTGTGGTCAACAGCCAGCTGTCAGGACCATCGATCAGTTGCTGTAGTTCTGCAGGCTGAAGTGGCTGGTAAATCATTCTTCCAGTCTGCCCTGTTGATTGCTGCTGTAGCTGCACCCTCTCGTGGGAGTGCTTGCTGTTGTGTTTGGCACTGCAGCTGGTTTCTGCCCCTCTTCCTCCTTGCCCCTGGACACCACAGATGTTGGGATGAGACATTCTGGAGGGCCTCTGCTTCTTGCACTGTCTGGTCTCCAGCTCTCTGCTGCTTGCTGCTGCCCTGAGCTATGTTGCAAGTGCGGTAGCCTGTGTGTCTGTCTGAATGCACAGAGCAGTATTGCAGTGATTCCCGTTAGTCACTCAGTCCTGCACACCTGGGAGAGCCCCAGCCAGGGAAGCAACCAGCTCCAGACAGCCTGTGTGGGTTCTGTGTTACCTTGAATGTATGACTGGTAAATTAAGAGTGGGTGGAGAGTTCTAAGCTGTCTCTTTTTTTTTTTTTTTTTTTTTTTTTTTTTTTTTTTTTGCTATTAGAGCCTTCTTGTTTTCCTGAATTAAGTTCATGAATTGTGGATAAAGCAACAACACACTTCAGATTGCACTAAATATTGCATTCTAAAATCTAATGTAAAAGCAGAGTAAGTCAGATGACCATTTGTAGCTGAGTTTGTAAATCTGAGATTGACAGATTACTTCCATGCGACTCAAGTTTTCCAAGGTCTATCTTTTAATTCTAAAGCAAATTTATTTTCTCTTTTTAAACAGATGAATCATGTAAAAGACAGATTTCATGACAGCGTGCCGGAAGAAGTGCTTCTGCTGTGTCTGGGCATTACTTCAGGAGTTGGCAGATTGGTTTTTGGCAGAGTTGCAGATTATATTCCTGGTGCAAAAAAAATCTATTTACAGGTATGTCTTTATTGTTTCTATATTCCCTCAGAACTGTGTATTCCGAAGGCTTTGGTTTTGGGTACTATTAATTCTGCTTTAAGTAAGCAGAATTAGCAGATTGGAGATTCAAATATGAGAAGTTTCAAAACTCTAGGAAACTCAGTGTATGGTTTAGGAGCCTGTGGTACAAAGTTCATGAGTCTCTGATTTTTGTTTTTAATGCTAAGAAAATGTCTGTTTCCTGCTGGCTGTTTTCAGCTGGGAATGAAAGAAATTACTGATCATTAGCATGTGAGTGAGAACCTTTGGGGACTTTCTAGATTCTGCTTTCTCTGCTTTATCCTGTGATTTCATAATGGTTCCAGAAGAGGGGAAAAAAATTAACCCATGTTTCTCTGTTAAGGATTTTGGATCTTTTGAATCTTTGTCAGGCACTAATTCTGTGTCAAATACGTTCTGTGCATAGTACACAGGGGTGTGGCCATGGGAGTTTTAGAGGTGCTTAGTTGAGGAGATTTTGCAGGAGTCCCGGCTTCCAGAAATGCTGAAGCTTGGAGATGAAGGAGGATATACACTTCTTTCTCTCCACGCTTATAAACGATATTTTTTGAGAAACTAGCAGCGTTAGTGTGGGATTTTGGAAAAGCTTTAGTTCCCTTTCATGCTGGCAACCGCGAGGTGCTCTCCATTTGGTCTCTTAAAATGAATAGCAAGGGAGGCATCTAGTGGGGATTGTCTGCACTGCATTATGGAAATCAAAAATTCTTAGGAAGGAGTTACCTTTCTGCTGGAGTATTTGTTACCATGAATAAATTTAGATTCCCAGGTGTTTTATTGTGGTTAGGTGGGACATTGATTTCCAATGCTGACATACGGATGGTGCACAGGAAAAACTGTTGCCTCTTTTATTTTCTTTTTAATTCTGCTTCATTTTGCTGAAAGACAATTTTATTCCTTCAATCTAAAACAAATAAATAATCTGAGGTTATATTAGAAAATCTCTGTAAGTATGCATGACTACACCAACATATCAGGATATTCTTTTTGATGGAAAAAGTGTAATGGTTTCACTTCTGTTGAATACAAGCACCCTGCAATAACCACTCATAATACTGATATTTTTACTTAACTCGAAACAGTGAGGAGTCTAATTACAGTGTTTCAGCTGTTTTAAACTTTCAGTATTTCTGTGACTTTTATGTGTGGAAAGAGCAGGGAGCAATTTCTCAAAAGATGTTAGTGCATGAGAAATGACCTTACACAATCACTGCAGGATAGTGGATTACGATTGCATTTTCAGAGCTTGCAAAATGGGTGGTGGAATTTCTTTGCTTGTCATGAGTTATATGTGTTTGTTTTATCTCGTTATGTGACTTCTGATGGTGATAATCCATGGAGACTGATTATTTTAAAGTAAATACAGGCAGACAATTTAATTCACTGCAAATGCAAGGAGGTTCATCTGGTCCCTTACGATTTGCAAATTCGATGCAATGCGTTTTTATATTTTGTTCCTTGTTCGTGTTTAGGTGGCCTCATTCTTTTTTATTGGGCTGATGTCTATGATGATTCCACTGTGCAACGTCTTTGGCGCTCTCGTTGCCGTGTGTCTCTTCATGGGCCTGTTTGATGGGTGCTTCATTTGCATTATGGCTCCTATTGCCTTCGAGCTCGTTGGGGCCCAGGATGTCTCCCAGGCCATCGGATTTCTGCTTGGACTCATGTCAGTGCCTATGACAGTTGGCCCACCCATTGCAGGTGAGTGTAGCCAGGATTTGTAGCTGTAAATGTTTCTATTGTGTGCACTTTTTGGACGTGTTTCCCATTCCTGCATCGTGTGCAGAGCACTGACGTTGGAACTTTTCTCAGTGTGTGCTTGAGAAGATACAGTGAATTTAACTGCTGCTCATGGGTCATTAATTTACTTCACTCTTCAAAGTTTGCTCAGTCTTTTTCATTGTTATGCAGGTATAAAACAATCCTCAAAATAAAGATAGGTTTCCAGTTGGATTTGGGACCTGGCATTTTCCATGCTGTATAAGTGATAGCCTATTGGTTGCTTGTGTTACAGAGGGCCTCCAAATTCAAATCGGAAAATTAACTGGATTCCAAAATTTGCTCATGTTAAAACCATTGTGAGGATAAAGCCTCCAGTCTCTTCAATTGCTCCTCATAAGTAGGAATGCTGGCTTTATTCATTCTTTGGTGGGAGACTGACAAAGTATGGGTTTTGAAGATGAAAACTTGGAAGTCCTCGGGAAGTAGAAATAGCTAAAGGTGTATTCCTCACCACTGATGATTTTCAGTGGTAATTTACCCTGAAGTCTGGTGAGTGCCACAGAAAGGTACTTCATAAGACATAATTGAACTATGCAGTGTTATAAAGGACAAAATTTTAAAACTAGAACAGCACAGACTAGGTGCTTCCTGATCTGGATATACTGTCACAGCTACTAATAATTAAATAGAATTTGACTAATGGGAGGAATTTGGAGAGAGCAATTACAGTGAATTATTGGAAAACACACTTTTGAATAAGAGGCTATGAGGGATGCAATAAATGGAGCATATCTCGAATTAGAGGAATGGGCATATTGATCAAAGGTAACTGTTACCAAAAGAGGGAGAATTTCTCTATGTCATGGCAAGATACAAGTGCTGGAGAAGCTCACGTTAGTGACTTTCAAATAGGAAAGATTGCATGTTTTTAGTGGATGGCAGTTAAGCAATTTTTAATTGGTCGAGGGATGACATACTGAGCTCTTCATTACTGCACCAAATCAACTCTGGAATACCTTTCCACCTACATGTACACCTCTGTTTGGCCATCAGGTTGTCAGGCTCTAGTGGTTTATAATCCTTGCCAGCTCTTGGGTTTCTGAATCTGAAGCCACTAGCTGTTTTCTTGTCGATTCCTGAGGCCCCTTTACTTATGAGTGTTAACTTCCTGCCTTTCCAGGTTTGCTGCGGGATAAGCTTGGCACCTACGATGTAGCATTTTACCTGGCTGGAGTCCCTCCCCTCATTGGAGGAGCTATTTTGTGTTTCATCCCCTGGGTCCACGAACGGCAGAAGTTGAAAGAGAGAGCAAAACCTGTTGATGGAGAAACTACTGAGAAGATGCTGGAAAACGAAAGCACTTTGGTGTCAGACACAACAGAAAAGCCAGACAAAGAACTGGATTCTGGCTTTTGATGCCTCTTTTTTTCCGCTGTACCATCCTGACCTCCTCCTACTGAAGCTAGATTTGTACTTTTTGGCTGAAGATGTTATACGATACCGAAGAAGTCTTGAACTATTGCTCGAATTGCAGAACTGCTACAAGAATCTTTTATACCATTGAACTTTTTTGACAAGTCTTTGAATTTGATTTCAAGCCACATTTTCAAGGTATTTGAAGTTTTGTAGCTTTAGTGTGTACGTGTGTAGTGATTCTGTGTGTGAAGAGAATATTTTTCTAATCCATCAGAACTGATTTCTGGAAATGTGAAAGCTGTTTTTCCTTCACTGACCCGGGATTCTTCAATGATATTTATGATCCATCCACTGCAGGCACACCCCTGGGTGTTTATACTGGATAATGTAGTAGATCTTATGACTGATCTGTTTTTTGAAGTTTCTCATGCTGTTTACAGTCTTTTATAATTCTCTATCATGAACACGAATATGCATCTTTTTGCTGAAATGATTTTTTCACTAGAAAGCTAAATTATTAAGCAACTGTTGAAACACTCACT
Organism: Oriolus oriolus; assembly: GCA_013400235.1. Classification (NCBI taxonomy): domain Eukaryota; kingdom Metazoa; phylum Chordata; class Aves; order Passeriformes; family Corvidae; genus Oriolus; species Oriolus oriolus. The sequence goes on along the minus strand of VXBT01000852.1, from coordinate 356,537 downwards.
TGTGTTTGCGGTCACTTTTCACAGTAGCCCAGACAAAGAACATTAAGGATGGCATTTTTGATGGGCTCAGGTTTTGAATGTGGGCAAACCAAGCTCCAAATGCAAACATGTTCAGAAGTAAAGCTGCTGAATAATAGATTTTTTAATTATTATTATTTGGTGAAGGCAATACCCTTAAGGTGTGTGTGTATAAATCTTTTTTCAGCCAACCCTCAGAGTAGCAGATAGTTTTGAAACTGTACTGATTAATTCTTTGGAGCAGTATTGTGAATTGGACTAAATTTCAAATTATTCTGTTGTACTTGTTAGGATTTTTTTTTTTTCGTTCTTAAAACCAAGACAGCTTTAAAGGATACATTCTAAGTGCAATACCAAGTTGTTTTTGACATGGAAATATACACAATCTATTAAAACAACACTCAGCAATTAAAGATTTTTGCACTAAGTGAACATGCAGGTTTATTACAGGTTTTTATAGATGTGCTCAACTGCCTGTAGGTTATATGGCTCCATATTTTAGTCAAAAATAAATAAATGTCTTTGCATGTCCTATTTCTTGCTTAACATTCTAAACAAATGGCCCCATTGCTTTTGTATTCTTAGGTATTATGCACTGTTTGTCAAGCAAGTAACCTCTTTTTCTGAAAAATGTTTAAAAGCATAATACTTGGAGATGGAAACACTGCTTTTCAGTTTATCATAAAACACTTCTAAGCACATTGCTTATCTGTGGGTATGGTTCAGCAATCACTGGAATACTTAATCATTCTTTATTTCAGGTCCATTTAATACCATTTAATATCCATTCAGTAATTTTTGTTGCCTCATTTAAAAATGTCATAGCAATGAGTAAGCTAAGTGTGATCTGGACAAAATGTATATTTAAGGGCTTTTTTTAATTAGTAACTGTTCTTGTTCTTTACATAAACCATGGAGGCATGCATACTGTTTTGGTTTTTTTAAATGACAACCTTTATTGCCTTTTCTATTTTCATTCTTCTTTTTCCAGTGTTGTAGTAAATTGCTCAGAAAACCCATACAAAACAGCAATACTATTGCATTTAATGTTTACATCTAGCAACTGACAGAAGTTCTTTAAATATAATCATGCAAAGCATCCTAATTATTGTAGACCAAAGCTCAGACTTATTTATATTGCAGAGTTTCAATCCCTGCTTTGCATGAGTGAGGTCTAAAAGAATTGAATCTTAAAATGTTAGAGAGACATATGTGGAGGGACTTGGAGGTGGTGGGGGAACAAAGCCAATCTGGAAAACCGAGGTCCCTTCAGGTTCACTGGGACTTCTGCTTTGACACATTGTAAGTACTTCTAAAAATGGCATTAAAGTATGCATAGTAGTGCTAATTAAAATTACTGCCTTCATTGCAAAAGTGATGCTGACAGCCAATGCTGCTCTTGTCTGGAGTGTTTCTGTAGAACGCGATATTCAGTATTATTTTCCATTTGGGCAATGCAGAAGGTGTTGTTGGCTAAGTGTGGTAAAAGACCCTAGTTTCCTGTTGTTCTGTTATGAAAAATTAGTGTTCATCACAGACCTTGCATTTCACGTGTTTTCAGTCCTGAGTTTTATACCAAAAACAAAGCTGCTGCTTTCTTTTAATCACTGGTGCAGTTTGAAATGATTGTGACCAGGTATCTTGGTGTAATTATGGCATCTTCCCAACGTGCTGCTCTGTATCTCTGTAAATTATCTGGGAGAGTATATAAAATAATTGTTGTTAAGTTTTATAAATGACACGGAAATGGTATAACAATAGTATGGATTACTTATTGCCATGCTGTTAAAAAAAAATAAAAATCCAAACTCTCATATTTGAGTAACTAAAATTGCATAAAATTTATTAAAATCCCCCAAACAACAAACTAAAAAACCGCAAAAACCATGACTCCATGAGGAGGGTACAACAACTAGTTGTGTTTAGGAGTGATTCCTATGGTAAAACCAGCTGGGTGAGAAGGAAGCAGAGTCAGGGGTAAGGAAGCTCTGCTGGTGTGATGGTGTTGGAGTAATGAACCCATTTCTGATGCCAGTGCTTGTTTTGCAACAGTGCTAAAATTGGAAAGGCTTTTCAGAGAAGATAAATTACTGCATAAGAACTCTATTAGCATCCTTTCTGTTAGCTTGTATCTGTGGGGGAAATGTCCAGTAGAAAATGCTCTTTTCTGGACAAAAGCATGAGGTGTTTGTGTCCTAAAGCTAGGTAAGATGAAAACAAGCTCAAATTGTTTGTGCTGAGGCTGACCAACCACTGAGAAACAATTATTGAGAGTTACTAGATTCTGTATGCCTTGGGGTTTTAAAAATGAGGTTAGATCACTCTCTTTAAAAAAACCCAAATAAATCCCCAAACTAACTAAAACATGAAAAACCCTACACAAACAGCAACTACTTAGTAAATTTATTTTTTAAAACACTGAATATTGCAGAAGTGGAGAAAAGGACTGAATATGCAATTTTATTTTAACTGAATAAATGTAAATAAGAGTTTGTAACAACTTAGTTTTAGGTGTGAAAACCTGTTCATGGGAAACCTGCTGAAATCCTATTTTGATGACCCAAATCATGCCAGATTTAATCTTGTTGGGGGTAGATTCTAAAATTAAAATAGTGGGAAGACCCTTAAATCGTTCTGATATATCCCTCTCTTGAGAGCAGTTCATCGAGTACCTTCCATAGACATTATTCTCCTATCCTATAAACACAGTAATTAAATTTTCATTGAATATTCTCAGGGTAAGTCTTTAGAAGAAAATGAGTAGAAAGAGGTTCACTTAAAATGGCCGTGTGAAATTTCCAGTCCTACCTGACGCTGTCATTTAATACGCTAGATCTTGAAACCAACACTAATTTTGAGCAAGGTTTGATTGGTTTAATACCTTTTCAGTAGGTATGAGATCCTTTTGATCTTAAGAAAACTGTTCAGCAAAGAGTCTGAAATAATGGAAACCCTTTGGGTTCTTATTTACATCTCAGCTATGCAACAGTATCCAAAGTAAAACTAATAAAGTATTGTTGGATTTGTCCTGGCTGCTTTTGAAAACCTGTATAAGTCTCAAACCCAGACTTCAAATTATAACATAGTAAGAATTTCTTGCATCCAGGTCTTTGTCTGTTCAGCATTAGCATTTAAATTATTTTTCTAATTTTATTTCCAGTGACCATTTATTGTCCCTGAAAATTGCTCTCACAAGTCAAAGATGCTGTAGCAATTCTGTGGCCTTTCTTCAGGGTGTATTTGGCATCAGATGAGGCAGACAAACTGACACTGTTCTCCTTTGGTCCTTCATGCACAATGTCTGACATTCCCCCCTCCCTGCAGAGACGCTGGATTGTCAAACTGATGCCCACCACACTGGATATGGGTGGTACTTTGCAGCCTTCCCTGGATGAAACCCTTGAGCAGCCCCAGCCTGGCAGAGCGGGCGGGTTTGGGAGCGGTGGGAGGTTGGATCACCCCTGCTGGAGGCAGCTCTCGCAGGTACCACATGAGTGCTTTGATCACAGGCTCGTGGTATGAAAAAAGGGACGCTGCCACTGAAAAGCAGCAGTGCCCTGCTCAGTTCCTTGCCTCAGGCAGTACGTGCCAAAGGGACAGGAGGTGCTTCCTTGCAGCTCCAAAGGGCGTAGGTCAGGTTGGGAATCAGCGCTACAATCCTTCAGGTCATCCGTACGGGTCGGGTTAAGCAGCTGGGTTCTCCCTGTGCTGGCACGGGGCAGTTCCCCGCCTCGCTGCTTGCAGAGGGGCTCAGCTGGGCCCTCTGAGCAGGGAGCAGAGGCGATGCCTGGTCTGGGGTCTGGATTCCCCTTTGGAGAGCTGGAAGTGTTACAGAAGTCAGAAAGGACCCTCTGCTATTAAGAACGTGTGTGTGTGTATCTATAAATGCAATGTATTTTGACCAGGGCATGCACAAATGTTCTCTGCATTTCACTAGGGTAGGTGTGGTTACTGGAATGTGAGAGATGGCTGAGGAAGACGCGATCCCTTTCTTTGTGTGTCTCCCTGTTGACAAGCACAGCACCATTAGAGTTCCAGCCAGCCAGTGAGCTTCTAGTCCTGTAAACTTTGGCGTATGTGCAGTATGCCTTCTAGTCTATATATATGTGGTGTCAACAGTCGTAATGTTTTGGAAGTGCATGTGGCTAAGATTAGAGTGATTTTATACTAAAATGTTTGCTAATATTGGCAACACTGACATGTTTAAGTATCTTTATAGACATCATATTTTGTATGTTTCTTTTGATATTAAAGCATACATGTTTTGCTAGCCTTAACTCCAGTCTTTCAAGTTCTGCTTTGTTAGAAGGGTAGAAAATGAATGTTTAATGTTTTTCATGGTGCTCAAGTAACTGTGATCAGTACTGAATTATTCAGAATAAAGATGGTAGTTCTAAAGTGCTCCATTTGTTACTGCATGCATCATTTTTAGTCTTAGTCTTGTGTAAAACTTGTCATTTTGAAAAGCAATTTTATCTTGTATTCTGATCTTTTTTGTATCTAGTGTGCACACTTTTGTATAAGAGTCTTTACAGCTTTTATTGCCACGGTGGTCTGACTGAAATCTCCCCATTGCATTTGCTCCTAAATTAATATATGGTGCAACCCATTTCATTCTGATTGCACTGACAATCCATTTTAAGATTAATGATTTTTAAACCTAAACTATTGAGTTGCTTGTTTCTGAAAAATTTATCTTCTCTATTTTCAGTTCTGGAGCTTAATATCAAACTTGCAGAAACACCTCCATTCGCAAAAGGCAGAAGGCAAATTGAGGGAGGGACGGAAACTGTGGTAAAATAAGCTTGAGTGGTGTTTTAAAAGAATTCTGATTTTGCTTCATGAACTGCCAGTGTAATTCAGTGGGACCTTTAATCATTTACTGGCCGGCTACCAATTTCCCTTTGACTTACCTTGGCAGCATGAAACATGAAGTGTTTCCTCATTGACAGGTTCAGTAAGTCCCAGGAATTCATTCACCTTTCCTTTGTAGTAGGGCCAAATATTTAATTTCTTTAATAAATATATCCGATGATATGGGTGAAATATTCCCTTTTCACCTGGGGTTATTCTCTAGGCTGCTTGTAGTCCAAATTAAAATTTGAAAAAGATGCCCAAAACCTCTATAAGTGCCTGGGTGCTGTTGCCATTTGTACGCTCTCAATGTACAAAGCTTCTTTGTAGGTGTGTAAAACAACAGTGAGGAGAAGCCTGGGGAAGACATTTCAAATACTGCTGTACCTTTTTCAGGAAGCTGTTTTTTCAACAAGGCAAAATACTAACATCTAGAAACGTGGTTTGACTCGTGTGTGACTACCATTATTTTTATAGTTGAAACTATTTTATCTGGAATTGTCTCTACCACTGGACCTAGGAACAGAAGCTCAGCAGCGTTCTGCAGATGTCTCATGGTTCAGACTCTGCGCTCTTGCAAAGGTATGATTGTGGGACCGATCAGGGTTAAATGTTATCTGGCAGTGTTACTTGTAGCAAGCAGCTGCATTTTTTTAATGCCTCAATGCGCTCAGGCTCTCCTGAACAGGAAGGTACTTGAAACGTGCTTGCCAGTGCCGGGAGAAGCGGGAATGGGTTGCTCACTGTCCATGCACTGTTATAGCCCAGTATCTATTTGTTGTGAACAACTCGCAAAACAAAGCACTGCAGTTTGGAATTATCTTTTGAGACGTTTGTGATGCTTAAACTTTCCAGGTATGGTGAAACTCAGAGCCTTTCTTACAGGGAGCAGCACCTCAGTGCCAGACAGGGAGCACGAACCGAGACTTGCTGCACAGTCTGTGAGCTGCTCCACGTGAGTGGTGGGAATTTATGTAGTTTTAATACTTGGTACTTTTAGTACCGGGCATGTTTTAATACCTGTCCTTAATACCCAGCAGCTCTCTCCCTCTTGAGAAGCTTTATTAGCGTGACATAACACAGTCATTGTAGAAGACTTTTTACGGTCGGTTGTCTGAAAGGTCGAGTGCCGTTTGAGTGATAACACAGATTAAAAATAAATAAAGTAATAAATACTGGTTTATAAGGGCACTTCTCCAGGCACTGTGGCACAAGCTTGCAGCGGTGTGGAGTGCCAGCGGCCCCGGGAATGTCGCTCCCCAGCGCCGAGCCCCGTTCCCAAGAGGAGCCCCCGGCGGAGGGGGAGGCGGTGTCGCCCCCCGCGGCCGAGCCCGGCGCTCCTCCCGCTCCTCTTCCCGATCCTCCTCCCGCTCCGCCCAGCGCCGTGCGCGGGGCGGCGCCGGCGGGGCCGCGCTCCCCGGGCCCGGAGCGGCCCTCGGAGCCGGCGGCGGGAGCCATGGCCGAGGCCGAGCGGGAGCTGCACGTCCGCTTCATCGAGCCGGGGGAGGCCGAGGAGGAGGGGGCGGCCGGGGGCGGCGGCTGGCGCTGCGGGCGAGGCGCGGACGGAGCCGCGCTGCGCTGGTGCATCACCGGGGTGCTCTGCGCCTCCTTCCTGGGGCTGGTGAGTGAATGAGCGGGGGTGGTGCGGGCCCTTCCCCGGGACAGGTGAGGTGACCCCGCACTCTGCCCTGCAGGGGATGAGCATCGCGGTGCTGGGTCCCACCTTCCCCAACCTGGCCGCCAATGTCCGCAAGAACGTCAGCGACATCTACTACATCTTCGTGGGCCGGTCCCTGGGCTACCTGGGTGGGTCGGTGGTCGGCGGGGTGCTCTTCGACTGCATGAACGCCAGTCTGCTGCTCGGTAAGTGCTGCCCTGCCGGACGGGGACATCGCCCCGTCGGACACTCTCCTGGGCATCTTGGGCTTCTCCCCAGCGAGCGCAGCCTCAGAGGGAGAGGTGTCGCCTCTACGGAGCGGTGCCGAGCCCCGGGAACGGGAGGGCCCGTGGGCTGTGGTGCTGCTCCCCCCAAATCCCCGCGGTGGTGCTGCCGCTCGCTGTCGCCATGTTCGGCGCTGCCTCTGCCGGGTACCGCGTGTGCCGGGCGCTGCTGCTGCTGCTGCTGTGCGGCATCGCTGCCAGGGCGCCTCAGCAGCGGGAACTGGGATCGAACTGACGAAATCTGCATGGATTGACCGAATGCTGCCTTTGGCTTGAACTGAAAAGTACAACTGGAGGGTTTTTTTCAGTTTGTATCAAGTAACGTGCAATAGTGTAGGTGCTCTTGGAACATACAGGCTTCTGTAGTGACAACTCCACAAAACGTGAGACAGGAAGCTGTGTTTTGGCTGTCGTGTGTGCAGCAGAAACCTCCAGCAGTCACGCTGAGCCGCATTTCTGTGGGGGGGAGCTTCCTCAAACCCTTCCCTTACACTCATCGGTCACGATCATCTTCATGTACTGGACAAAAGTCTGTGGATTTTGACTGGAGGGTCTTAGCCAAATTTTAACTTATTTTAAAGTGGGAAGCATTAATTACTGTCTGTAATGGTGGGAACATTTAAACTGTAGGAACCACAGCTGATGATCTTTACGGTTTTCTGGACTTGTGGAAACTTGCTCCTGCAGGAGCACAGGACCGGCTCTGTCCAGGCAGAGCGGGGCTGCTCAGCCATCAGGGTGCCGGGAGCCAAACTCAGCATCCAGAAAGGAGGGGCTCCTTTTAGAGTCGTGTTAGTGCCTCATTCCCGCAGAGATTCTCAGAACACACCTGAAATAGCAGAAGCCCTTTCAAGTGCCGTTGTGCTCTAAGTTAAGGATTTTAAGGATTAAAACATACACCAGGGCTTGCTCTTTTTTTTTCCTCCTTCGTTCAGGGAACTGCCTCCCTTAAGGACTGTGCTGTAATCACATGGTCAGTCCAGGCAAGATGAGAAGCTCCCATTTTCCACTGCTAATGTTTGAATTCAGTCTCTTCTTACCCCCATGTGCCCCTATCCTATAAAGAGCTATCATGTCATATAATGTCTATTTGTCTTCTCTCTTTTCCTCCTCTCTCACTGTCTTCATTTTCATGGATCAGTTCGTATTTGCTCTTGTTCTACAATACTTGTACCCAGTCTCCCCTCTGTCATTTATCTGTCTGCTCCAGAACACCTGCAGAGTAGGTTTCCTTTAGTCTCCTCCTTGTGCACCTGACAAGGTCAGAGTTGCCTGTGTCTCACATTTGAGACTTTACCTTCTGTAATGGAATCAGTACACACCTGTGGGAGTGCATGTTAACTTGAAATAGTTTAGTATTTCCTTCTTTTCCTGAGGGTAGCTGCCTGTCAACAACACTAGGGCAATGATGGATCTCCTAATCCTTTCCAATTTGGTAATGCTTATGGCAAGACCACATTGGAACTGCTGAACCTGTTCTCATTTTTATCATCTGGGGGCTGCCTGTAAGAGATTTGGGCTTGTGTAGTTTCACCTCCCATGTCTCAGCTGCGGGAACTCTGCTACAAAGAAAAACTCTATACGGAGGAAAAATTGAAAACATCATCTGTCTTTGTCAAGGAAACTTTTAAGTGCCAATCTTCAGGTGTGGAGCTGAAGTGGACAACTGAGCACTTGCTGAGAAGTTACTTCCCAGGTCTCAGTGGGGTACTTAAGGAGCTGTACTTAGTGCACCCCATCTTTAGTGTTTTCTTCATGCAGCTCAGCATGCACACCTTCAAAAATGTTTTGAGGCTTGTATTCCAAGTATCTTGCTAGGACTTTAGGGATCCGGACATTGTTGCTGGTTTTGTTTGGAATTAACCTAAATTCTTAATTGCATCAGCCCCCATTGATCTTTAAAGTGTCTGCTGCATCTATGATCATGCATTGATTTGAAAAATAAGAGATAGCTGAACAAGCTTTCTAAGAACCTAATGCTGTCTGTTCAAGATATTAATTGCAGGTAATTTTCTTACGGAGGTAATTATAAGCATAGAATTGAACTGTTGAACTTCCTCCCAAATGGTAGTAAAAGCAATTTCCATCTGGTAAAAAATATTTTTTGAAATGGCATGTTGTAAGTGTAGCCAATAATGGCAAAACTAATACAGTTAATGAACTGCTGCTAAATTTATTATGAGACTAAAACTCCAGAAATCCCTTGGAATACATCCCTCATGTGAGAACAGACTATAAATGAAAGTCAGCATCTTTATATGGAGGTCACTTGGTGGACAAGGTACAATTACTTTATAGGATTTTAAGAGCTTAATGATTGAGATCTTTTAAAAATGGAGCCAAATTAAACATTGTGCAGTTCTCAGAGGACAGGCTTGGCACTGTTTCAACCCATGTTCTACTGGTTTTGTGGTGACGTCACATTTCTAAATCACAAATTTGCAGACTTCTTAGTGTCCTAGCAGGAGCTGCTGCTCCCTTTGCTTTAGCCAAACAGGTTTATCACGCAGGGTTTATATCCTGATGCAATTCCTTTTTTTTCCAAATAAGAAATGATCTGTTGAACTTTATAGCTGCTACCACTAACCATGGATTGAGATATTTAGATAGCATCACTTATTAGGATTATCTGTAACTTCAATAATCATGAATTTATTTGTATTTCTTGGTCTTCTGTGTTATTTAAATGGAAACTGTAGTATGTGATTTTTTTATTTTGTTTTTTGACCTTTCCAGCATTATCCATGCTTGCAACAACAGCTGGTCTTTATGGGATACCCTGGTGTAAGGAATCCCTGCTATTAACAGTTATGATGTCAGTTATCGGAGGTTCCATGGGAATTCTGGACACAGGTAAGGGACCCTGTGGTCTGACCGTTCTTTCACCAAAATAATTGGAAACTTCAAGCATACCAGAACAGTTGCTGGTTTTTCTCATGATACGTCTTGAATTAAAAGAGGGGAGCTGTTTTACCTGGCTGTGATTCTTGGATTAATCTGGTCCTGAGGCTTCCAGTGTTTGTGTGGGTGTGATAGGCCTTCCTTTAAGGGGTTGGGGAGTGGGATATCTCTTGCTTCCTGGAGAAGATCAATTTGCACATCAGTGGGCCATTACAGGTGTAGGAAGTGCCCTGTGCTCTTTAAGCAGTGTTTTCTTTAAATTACTCATCTACAGGAAGCTGGTCAGGATATGGTTCATTAGCATTAGCTGGGCCTAAGTCCTGAGCAAAGCCCTGGTGTATGAGAGAGGGATTCTTACAGCTGCTATTGGAAGAGATGCCCACCTACAGCTGGCTCAGCACCAGCTGGGGATTCACAGCACCATGGCACTCATCTCCCTGAATTAAGGGATATTTTCCACCTTTGGCCAGCCATGCTTAGGTGCCTGGAAATACAAATTTGTTCTGTCCCCCAGATTGTAATTCTGTGGTATGTGCATACTGCAAATGTCCTGGGCAAAAAAAAACCCCCAAACCCAGCACTTTTGCTGGAAAGCTGTTCAAACCCAGTTTCTCAGCAGAGGCTTATTACTGGAGGAAGATGATCTCAGGGGTCTTTTCCAACCTAAATGATTCTATGATCCCGAGACGTGTTGGTGAAGTTGCAGAGCGAATGTCTACAGGTGTGGTCAGAAAGGTCAGTACTGGAGGTATGAAAAATGAACTCCCACAGAAATAAGTCCCCGGGGCACGGCTTAGAAAGGGTGGGTTAGGGATGGCTGGCTTTAGCAGGCAGTTTCCATCAGGAGGCAAGGCCACAGCAAGAAGTCTGGGCACAATTAGACATGCCTGGGAAGCGCTGGCATACTTGCACAAAGAGATTAGGAAATGCCCACAAGCACATCCAGTTAGCAGAGTGTTCTGGTGTTGCTGTAACACGTGGTGATGAAGCAACACCAGGCAGCCGCTCCTGGCACCTCTCCAGCGATGTCCCAGCAGTGTGTGCTGACTCTGCTGCCCTACTGCAGGAGCCTGTGGATGCTTACTAACCAGCAAGGTACTACTGGAGCTGGTTGATCGCCTTCAGGGCAGGGTCATTTCTGAGAAAGAGCTGACTCATGTTAGCTTAGCCAGCCAAACAGCGCTGGAAGCATCCCAGCCAGGGCCTGGCTGTGGTGGCTTGGCTGGTTGGCAACACAGAGGAATGTTGGCTGCACATGTGAATGGTCTGCCTTAATTCTGTGGGGCTTGAGGGAGCTCTGCTAAGATGCAGAAGAGCACGGCACAGGATCCAGCAGTGGAGAGATGGTTTCGTATGGCACAGGCCGTGTTAAATACACTGAGTGCAGAGCTGTATTTGTGGCTGCTGGTAAGGTTGTTATACATGGCACTCGGTTTAAAAATTCTTTGTATGGGAAAATCTTGTCAGCTAATGCTAAAAATACCTTCAGTGGGTGTACTGCTTGGATCAGGCCTCAGAGGCAGGGAGGACTTCCCAGCCTGAGCAGGAGGCAGCAGCAGGAACTCTGAGCAAGGCAGTAAAGCAAAGCTGAATTGATTTGGAAGAGGCCTGAGTGACAAGGGCTGCTGTACTGCAGCACAGGAATGTGGTTACTGTTTTGTTTTCCTGCATTCTTCTGAGGGACTACTTCAAAACACCTCTCTGAGATCTTATTTCCTACCATTATTGTTGATCTAATGGTGGTGTAGTTTGGTGTTTGCAGCGGTATTGATGTAAACCCTTCTGCTTCTGGAAAGTCATTTGAATGCACTTGGGGTGCGCCCAGCCCATCAGAAGCAAGTGATTTGTTACTTTTCCTGGGATGTTGTTTAATGATTCTCTCTCTCTGATTCTTAGCATTGGGCATTGTTGCTTTTGATACTTAGAGAAATGAGAAGCAGTTACATTTCCCTTTTAAAAAAAGGCTGAAAAATGCTGCAAATTGTCAAGCAGGGTAATTAGAACCATAGCATCACAGGGTTACTAGGTGGAAAAAACCCTTAAGGTCATCGAGTCCAACCTTAACCCAGCACTACTGAGGCCAGCCCTAAACCATATCCCTAATGCCACATCCACACATCTTTTAAATATCTGCAGGGATGGTGACTTAACCACTCCCTTGGGCAGCCTGTTCTAATGCTTGACAACTCTTTTCCATGAAGAAAGTGTTCCTGATACTCCATCTAAACCTCCCCTAGCACAGTAATGTCTGGCCATTGCTGCTGGATTAAGCCACTGCGTGACCCTTTGTTTTGGCTGCTGTGAATACCCTCCTGAAGCTCAAGTAATCACATGGATTTAAGGCAGAATTTCAGTTAACTGCTGTTTCGCACATTGTATTTGCTAAACCTGGCATTATTGTACATTGAATTAGTAATATCGATTATGGTTTAATTTGTTGTGGTTTTTTTGTTTTTTTTTTTCTTCTTTTAAACAATATCTGGTCTTGGACTAAAATGAATCTTTCTCTCTCTGATCTGCAGGCGGCAATGTACTGGCACTGAATACCTGGGGATCAGAGGCTGGGCCACACTTGCAGGCTTTGCACTTCAGTTTTGCTGCTGGTGCATTCGCTGCTCCGATCCTGGCTAAAATGGCCTTGAGGGGTTCTGAATCTGAAGAACTTCCAAGGACTGAAAAGGCAAACCAGTCTGTCTTGAAGTCTGTGCTGACAGCATCAGCTGCATCAACTACACCAGCACTGGAAGACCACCATGATGAAGACTTTTTGTGGTCCTATATCATCATAGGGACATACATTCTCTTCATTTCCATCTTCTTTTTTGTTTTGTATTCAAAGGGCAGCTCAGCTCGAGACAAATCAAAGGCTTCTGCGCAGAAGGGCGTGCTTGCGAAATACCACTGGCCTCTGGTTGGTCTCCTGTTCATATTCTTCTTGTTCTATGTGGGAGCAGAGGTCACTTATGGCTCTTATGTGTTTACTTATGCAATGGTCTTTGCTGAGATGAAAGAAAGTGAAGCAGCTGCTTTGAATTCTGTCTTCTGGGGTGCGTTTGCCGTGTGCAGAGGAGTGGCAATATTTGCTGCTGCCTTCCTGTACCCTGGCACCATGATCCTGATCAGTCTCTTAAGCTCTGCTGCCTCCTCTTCAGCCCTGGCCTTCTTTGCACATTACCGAGCCTCGCTGTGGGTGGGAACCGCCGTGTACGGAGCATCCATGGCCACCGTGTTCCCCAGCGGCATTTCCTGGATAGAGCAGTACACGGTCGTTGAAGGAAAATCGGCCTCTCTGTTCGTGGTGGGCGCGGCGCTGGGAGAGATGTGCATTCCTGCCACGGTGGGCTATCTCCAAGGCAGGTTCCACCACATTCCCATCGTTATGTACGCTGCCTTTGTGACTTCTCTAATGACAGTCCTGCTCTTCCCCATCATGTACAAACTGGCCAACGCTCCCCAGGAGAATGACTTGAAAGAAATGAGTGACAGCGAGACCCGGGCGGCTTTGTTGTCAAACTCGAGGCTTACTGAGGACGAGGAGGATGAGGAGGATGAGGAGGATGTGAGAGAGTGGAACGATGCAGACTTTGAGATAATAGAAATGAATGACAAGCTGAAAAACTCTCTGATGGACACCTCCCGTAAGATACATGGGGACTCTCCAGCTGAAGTCTCTCTCCAGCCCCATCTGGATGATGTACTGGGTGATTCTCCAGTGGTTGCTGGTGGCTCCCCTGGGAGACAAAATGGGAATGTTGACTGGGAGAAGAGTGAATAGAGTCAGAGCTGACTTTTTTTTTTTTTTAAATGGAAATGCAATTGAATTGTAGCTGTTGTCAAGTGGTTCGGGAACCCTTTCAAAGTGGTGCAGAGCTCAGCGTGTTCATTTGCCCAGCCCTTTCTCCTCTTTCATTTTCAGCCTGCAGGGATGTGTCTTGGAATGGGAAGGTCCTCAGTGATGTGAATGGGGCAACATGATAAATGCACAGGCTATGCCAAAACTGTTAAAACGTAAGAGATGTTTTCTAAATATGCAGCACGCATCGAAGGGAGAGATGCTGTAATAACTGGGAAAGAAGGGGACTGCTCAGGCTACTCCGTTTTTTGGGGTGGGTGAAATGTGCAGGTCTGAAGTGCTTCATCACAAAACAGTTTCATGAGAGAGGAGAGAGATCTGTTACCTGTGAAGCTGAACTTTCTTACCTTGTGAAGCAGGAATGTTTCTACTGTGTTTGAAAGTTGTGTGTGATCAGGAGATCAGTTAAAATTTCTGGTGATGCCCAGCAGCTCTAAATTGAATAACCTTTTGGCAAACTATATGAATTTCTGGTTCTAAGACAAAGACAAGGAAAAACTGGATGTTATTTCTTAGGAGTGAAACCATGCATTTGGGTCATTTAAAAGCAGTTTATGAGAAAGGGCACAAAATGGTTCACTGTTTATCTGCTCAAATGCATAATTCCAACCTACTGAACAGTGGCAACAAATCTAAATAATCTAAAGTATTTGTGATTTTAATCATGGCACTACCACTGAAATCAACAAATGTACGCAGAAGATGATAAATGATCATGTCATCTTAAGAGTCGTTTGGCTTGGAAGGGACTTTTAAAGATCATCCAGTTCCAACCCCCTGCCATGACAGGGACATCTACCGCTAGACCAGGTTGCTCAGAGCTCCAGCCAGACTGACCTTGAAAACTTCAAGGGATGGGGCATCCACAGCTTCTCTGGGCGACCTGTTCCAGTGCCTCACCATCCTCAGAGCAAAGAATTTTTTTCCTGATATCTAATCTAAACCCACCCTCTTTCAGTTGGAAGCCATTCCCCCTTGTCCTGTCACTTACATGCTCTTGTAAAAAGTCCTTCTCCATCTTTCTTGCTGGCTCCCTTCAGGTAAAAGAGATGGTTTAATATATGGTATTTTTAAGCCAGTTGTTTAAATTAAGGTTACAGCAAGTTCCTGTGCCAAGAATTTAACAGGGTAATGTGTTGCAATAAATATTGAGGAGAGGGAATTATCAACGAGACAATCCCTTCCAGTATGACTACTTCCCCCTGGCCAGTTGGATTGGTGACATTTGGGTTTTATTTCTTTGGGGGATGACATGGAGACGGACTCTTCCTGGTGGAGGAGCCGTGGATTGTATGTGTAGGTTCATGGCTGCTAAGCAGGAAGCCCTGGGCAGGCTCAGCCATGCCAGGGTGCCCTCCCAGTGAGAGCAAAAAAAAAAAAAAAACAAAAAAACCAAACAGACCAGCAAATGGCAAAATTGGTCTCTGAACAGTAGTGTTGTCATTTGTCAACTTGGAACTCCATATTTATTATTTTTTTAAGTCTGTGTGATCAGGATGTACTAATTTTTAGGGTTTTTAACTTTGCACTTTTATTAGTACTTTTCTTGCTAAGAGGTTTCATTTAGTAACAAGAGCTCTAGGTGTAACGTTGCACAGAATCTTAGATGTTCCCTGGATTTCCAGGTCTGCTTCTGTTCCCTCTCTTGTCCTCCCAGTGTGCAACCTAGGCTTGCATGGCTTTTTCCTTTCTTCTGAGAAGTTAGTAAGAAGCCAGAATCAACTTGTAGTGAGAAATGTGTATTTTTTTGTTTGCACCTTGCCATCTTGCAGGGCCTCCCTCTCCCTCTGCTGCTAGCACTTAAATGCCACTGTGTTTTTGCCAGATTTCTTCTGTGGCACCTTTTTCCAGTGCAATGTGTGAACCTGCACTTTAAAATGAAGCCTTGTTTCACTTGTGGCACGAGGGTTCTCTCTGCTTACAGGAATGGTAAAGGCTTGTAAATGCCAGGCCCAGTGCTGGCCTAGGCACAGGGGACAGGAGTGAGTCCGTGTGGCCCTGTGTGCTTAGCCGGTCTGACGTGGAAGCAAACAGTGGGGTAGGCAGAGGGAGTGGCTGGAATGGGAGCCCGCTGCATTTTTCCTCTTCCCATTTTTCCTCCTGCACGCTGCTCTCTGTGCATGTGGAAAGTGGGGGGTGTCAGCTGATGGTGAGGACAAATCCTACTGGCGGAGGGGGAGGGAGAAGGTGCAGGACACACAATGAAAGATACGGAAACTGTTCTGTGGCAGCTCCCCCTGCTTCACCTGCGTTGACATTGCTATAAAAAAGCTTCCCCATACCTGAGATCATGTTGCCAGAAGAAAATTATTTAAAGAAAGATACTGGGCAACCAAGAAGATTCTAAACTCTCCCAGTTCATATGCTAATTTTTGATGAAATTCCAGACTGGAACGTCCTACGACTGTTCTCAGGGATAGTTTACATGGATAGTTTACTTTACATCACTTGCATAATCAAGTACTAAAAAACCCCAGAAAATGAAATCAAACCTGCATTGGGAAATACGCTGTAATCTCTTAGAAGCTTATCTACTGCATATATACACACACTTATTTGTGTTTCTGACCAGTGTCTTTCCAGCAAATGTAAAAATATTGTGCAAAACAAAGATTTTTTTTTTACTGCCTGTATTAACGCCTGTGTAAGTAACTTCAATTCATCCCTATTCCCTCCTTAAAAAGCAGGAGGCCTGTGTAGTAGGAATGGAGCGACAGGCTGGAATGCCAAGGTAAGAGTAGCTTTTTCCCACGAATAAAGGCTCCAAAAACCAGTGGAAGTTGAAGAATTATCTGTGTAGAATCACTTTCCATTGATGTGTGGTGACCTTTGCCTAGATGACATCTAAATTTAGAGTCATCTTAACGGGACTTGGAGCCTTCAGTATCTTAGTTCTGGTCTTGAACTGGGATAGACTGACAGAAAGTGTTCTCCTTACCCCCTAACCAGCCTGCTTTTAATAGCAGGGGCTGCCCTTGACTGAAAATTAAATGCTTGAAGCAACTTAAGTTTAAAACAAGATCTCGGACACTCCCAATGATGAGTCCAGCTCACAGCAATTCTAGGACCCTCGATGGCCAAGGCTTAGCTCCCTCCCTGCTCTTGGATTTTGGCATTCCTCAAGGCTTGTTTTCAGACAATGAATGTTAGTTTTCACATGTTTCAATTTCCTTCCCAAGTAAATTGCTTCTTGGCATATACAGCTGAAGTGAGGATCTGTTTACAGTGCAGATCTATTTTAAGTTACAGGTCCCCCAGAAAGCTTAAGTACTTACATGTTAGGAGCTGAAATTACTTGGACTAACTGTATTACATTACTATTGCCTTGCTTATGCCAGAAAAGCCATCTCTCTCTGGAGCACAAGAGCTTTAATCCATGGATTGGATACCTGAATCTGATAATCCTATTTTTGTCCACACATCCAGGAATGGGTTGAAGATGAGCACTCTGCTCTGGTGTGAAAGGTAACCTCTTGCATTTCATATTTCATTTATGCCGAGGCACTGCCAAGTGCTGGACTCTACTGCAAGCACTCACGCTCCCGGAATTTGCAATTTTATTCTGCACATGACCAATGCTTGAATACAAGACCAGGCAAAGTTTTATGCCTTGATGTTTGTTTCTTTTAAGTTACTTTGCACACAAGTGCATTGCAATCTGTGGATGCTCTATTATATATTTAATAGTTTTTATTCTGCTTGGTGTAGGTTTTACATTGTACTGTATAATGTGACATTTAATAGACTGACTTGTGTCTTGACTGTAATAAATTCTTATCTGGAGAAGGCACTCAGGTTCCTTGATGTAAATAAAGTTTTGTTCTATTTTTCAAACCTCCTCTGGACTTCTAAATTTAAAACTCAGTCCTGTTTTGACTAATGGAAAACTGGAAATGTTTCTCTTCTGGTTTGGGGAAGGCCTCCAAGAATCGCTACTGACATTTTAGACCCCAAAGTTTAAGCTGGATTCTTAACTTTGATTTGAGCAGTCTTGTTTTTACATTACTGTGTGTGCCAGAGAAGGGAAACAAATTGAGGGTAAATATTTTAAAAAAACCATAAATTTTTTTACCATATCATTTTATTCAACTTTAATATGGTTTCCATTATTAACTTCTAAAACAAAATGATTTCCAGTTTAGAAAACAATGCACTGACCACATAATTCCTTTTCCATTTTATACAGTTATACAAATATCCTAAATACACATTTTGTCAAGATGGTGGCAAATAAGATTTAACTGTACAGTATGTAAGGAAAGAAAATATTTTAAGCATATTTAGAAGCAATAGAAATGTCTATACAAAACAAGCAAAAATGGAATAAAATTTTATATTTAAAGTATTGCAACAGTCCCACAGGTTTGTAACAAAAATGTCTTTGCACAGTTCCTCACAATGCCCCATTAATAGCTAAAGCAAGACAGCAATTTTTAGAAAATAATGTTTCAAAATGCTACACATGGTACTACTGCTTGCACAGTCTGATCAAAATAACAATCTACTTGGAATCAAGCAAAACTTAGGAGGAGATATACCAACCAACTTTAAAATTATCTGTATAAAAGTCATTGCACATTATTTTACTCAGTTGTTTGAAAAGTAAAAAAGTGTATTTACAAAATATTTCGCAGACAAAATTATAAAGTGAATGGATAATATATAAGTAACACGTCTTGATACTGACAGTTCAAGAACACACACGAATGGTTTTATCGTTTCAAGAGGTTTTCAGTGCTCCTTCCTCCAGGAAGTAAACTTGACTTCTACTTTGAAATGGATTTACAAGATGTCACACAGAGCTATTTCAACATCAGCAATATTATAAAACAGTATGTTAGAAACATGAAGAAGAAATTTGTACATCTTAAAAAGTGAGCTATTCATAGACCAACAAATGGGTTGGGTTGTTTTTTTCTTAATTTAGTTATGATAAGTGTTCATTATTCTTCAGATAATAAACCCAACAGCTAAAATGGAAATCCTGGACTAGGTGAGAATTGAAAAAGCACCATGCACAATAGTCTTAGTGTGGTAAACACTGAAGAAAAAAAAATAGCACCTGGAATCCTGTAACACAGATCATTTAAAACTGGTCAAGCAGCTGGCGGAGATAGGGTGCCTTTGACAGTTCTCTGCTTACTCTGGAGAGCTTGAAAAGTACTGGGCAGTTGAGGGAGACACACTGGATCTGCCGATCAAAGCAGCCTGTGCAGTTCTTGCATATCTGGATTACGTGAGAAAAAGCAAACCAATTATTTTAAATGACACAAGCGAGGCATAAACCACTAGGGACTGCTAAATCCTCAAGACCGTATCAGCAGAACAGGCACAGCCCTTCTGCACAGAGCTTCTCCCCAACCTGGAGGGATCCACAGCAGCTGCCTTCTCTGCTTCAGCCTCTTTGGCTGCTGCCAGACAGCTCATCTGGCCGCTGGTGGGTGGCTGGCAGCACCACCCACTGAACTGGGCAGAGAGCAACAGCAGGACGCTACAGCTTGGGTTTCAATCCTGCTAATCAAGTTCTACTTGAACTTGAAAAATAAGGTAAATAAGTTGACTGGATTTAAGCAGGGCAGTGTGTTCTATTTGTGATGAACTTACTCTCTATAAAAGTTTCCTAGTGGAAAAAAGACAAAACTCTTATTCTTCAGTTATTCTCTGCAGAGAAAAGGGACTTTAAATAAATTACTCGTTTCAAGATAAGCCTTAATTGCAGTTTTACCTAGTCAGAGTCAATCAATCCCAACACAGAACAGGCCACATAAGTTGCACTGCTCCCCTTGTTCAAGGAACTACTTGTTAATGCTGCTTGAAAATACTTTTAATGTGAGATACCTGATGGAATAAAATAGCAGCAGGGACAGTTTTTCCAAAGGCGGATACCTTTAGAAAACTAAAGGCCCCTGCTTCGCTATTTTATTTTTATCCTTTGCAGCATTTGCCACCTCCAACAGTTTTTACAAAACCGTAGAAATTTGCTTCCAACCGCACCTGTGTTTTGTAACATTAAAATGTTACACAGTTTATCCTATCATTTGCATAGCCTGATCAACAAACCCAAATTGTAGCCCTTTGCTTTTACAACTAGTTCTTTTCCTTCTTTCCACATTCTGTGCTGATGCCAGGTCTGCATCAGCACCAAATCCCTGCAGACCAGAAACTCAGACTGACAACAGCTGGAGAGGGGGAGCATCTCCTGGCCAAGTCCCACATGTGGCACCTCAGAGAACACCTCAGAGAATACCTGAGTCCTCTGGCCTGCAACTGTGACCAGAAGGAACAGGATTTAAACAGCTGGTTCCAGGTTTGTAACCTCATCTACCCTAGTTCTTCTGAAAGAGGCTGTGGCTGGTTTAAATGCAAGGCATCAAACGAAATGGTACTTGAGACATGTGCTAAGTTCATTTTGTGTTGAGGGGAGAAGTCTGTGGTTTTAACCTAGAGCACGTAATTTTTGAGTGCGGTTTAAAATAATGTACAGCTCAGTGTTATATCAGTTTTCTGCTGGCTCCAGCATGTTTATAATCTCAAAGGGCTAAAGATTTAAGCTGTGAAGGATATATATGCCTTCATATTAAAATAAGACAGATGCTCTTACGGAGACATCAAACACTGACTGGGACAGGATCCTCGGCCTTGCTGAGTTGTTGCATTGTTGCAGGGACAAGAGAATGTTCTAATCAAACTCACTGATCCTTCTGTGGAACTGAACCAGTCTGCCAAATTCTGATTTATTCCAGAGCAAGAGCAAGCAATGCAAAGGGTTCAGAGTACCACAGGAAAACTGCAGAACATGCATGTCCTCACTTACTGCCATTTACAATGCAGATAAGAGCAAATATTACAAAATACAGCAAGAAGTCCACACCTTAGTAATTAAATATTTATAAATGAATTATAGTGGGTTTTTAGCAACCCCATGAGAACTTATCAAATCAATGCTTAGATTTATATCCCTGACATTCAGACAAGTCTTTAAAATGGTTCACGTGCTAGTACTAAAAATAAATTTAAACTAAAATATTTATTAATTATAAAATATGACAGTATGAAAATTAGGTGAGGGTATGCATATGTTTCCACAAGGGGAGGCATTGTGCTTTGCAGTAATACATTCATAAGCACAGTCAGATACCCTCTTAATTGACTTCTAGCTAAGGGGAAAAAGCAGCTTGGAAAATTCCTGTTGAGAGGAAAGGTAACAAGAAAATCCCCCAACTAAACAACATCCATGTTCTACATATAAATAAATAAATTTTCTGGCCCAAACATTTTTGTTTCTAGAACATCATCTGTTATTTTAATGCAAAAAAGGGTGAATCTTTTATACTCTCACAGCTGTCTGTCATGATAAAAAGGGAACTACAAACCATATAAGATACTCTTAAAAACCAGAAGAAAATGAGAAAGGCATCTTCTGCTCTGATCCCCTCCTTTGCCTTAGCTTTCCACAAAGCCTGGGAGAGTAACAGCTGCTGTGCTGCCTTCAACAGCAATGGAAAAAGCAAACAAGCTGCAGCACATTTAACACATGGACCATACTTCCAATTTCTGTTGGGAGCATTCAGTAACATACTGCTTTGAAATTTCAGCCCCTGTCTCTTGCTGACAGACATCTGACAATGCTTTAATCATACCTGGACCAGCTGTTCTTGCTTACGCTCCAACTCTCGGATTTCTTGGTTGAGAATCACTGCCACATGCTGTGGCTGACTTCTGCATTTATTACAGATCCCATACTGGGTCAGTTCATCACACACGGGACAGTGTAAGGTTGTGAAATACTGGGAGATGGTGCCTTTGTGTCCTTCTAGCTCAGTGCGGGCAGCTGAGGCAGCCTTCTGAATCTGTTAAGAAAAATAATTAACAGGTAATGAACTTCCAGGACAGCAGTTTGCCTTCTTCCTAGATTACATACTTTTTTTTTTTTTTTTCCTCAAAGGAGTAAGAAAGTGCAAGACTACCGGCAGGGCATGGGTTCATACACAAATTATGAACATGGACCACAGCACTCTGAAGAGCGCAGCAGTGGCCCTGAAGTGATACACTGATCAGAGCCCTCCGCCACACCTTTTCACAGGGAATCTGTAACCAAAAAAATCCTTGGTCACATGCTTAACTCCTGATCTCACCTCAAACTCTGCCTCCTGCAGCTGTTCCTTTCTTTCTTAGGTGCTGATCTGATTCACATCTAAACGTGCCCTGGCTGCAGCCCCAGTGGCTGCCTTCTGGATGCTGCCTGCCCTCGAGTGTCTGTGCTGGGCAGTCCTGGGCACAGCTCTGCCACAGCGCTTTGGTCCACGGCCTAGCTCATGCTCTGATTTCCTTGGACAAGGCTCCACCACTGGCCCATCACCCTGGGAAGTTCGTTCTCTGCACTTGCTCCTGCTGCTGCATGACTTTTGCTTTGTGCTATCCTTCACTCTCCTGCTGCTCTGCTCTCTGTGACTTCCTTGTCGCTCCTTGGCCTAGCAGAAAGCCAGGGCTTCTTCTACCTTTTTAGAACAGCTTGTTGGAGATAGTTAAGGTGACTGCCACAGTGCAATTGGAAAGGTAGAGAAAAGAAGAACTGAATTCAGTCAAGGCTATATTGGGAAATACAGCTATGCTGCTATATTGTAGTGCAAAACACGATGTATTACTACGCTGCTGAAGTCTGCTCTGAGCAGAGTAACCAAAGTACACAGATACAATCTTTCACCATCTCTTTTTGTCTGGGGAATCACAAACTGAAATCCAGCTATTCTTTTCCTGCATCTCAATGACTCCTTTAACTTTTAGGGAAGTCATGTTCGGGTATCATCGGTTTTAAATTTCTGGCGATACAAATTTTTAGAAGTGTTCCTGCTGCTGGGGCATGCCACCTTTTCTATACAGAGGAAAGATCTTAAGGAGGTTTTGGAAAAACAGGAGTTCCAACATCTGTTACAGGAAGATTTAAAAGGTGATATGGCCAAACAGATGCACATACAGTTACTGTTAAAAATACACAGTTACAACAAAATATTCTCTAAAACTATAGAAGGGATCAGAAAGCCGAAGATGACAGTGTGATCAATCCTGCTCAGAAGAGCTGGCTGAAAAAATTGATTTTCCGTGTTAAAAAAATCCCCACACAGAAGATCTAAGAATCAGGACTGCATATTTGAGCATTAAACACTGCTTCACAAAATAACCTTTGCTGTTGCCTCCTATCAACCTCATTCCACTATAAGTCACAACAAGGCCAAACACTGCACACAGATGCACTACACTTGCTAACTCTCGTTTGAAAACACTCACCCGGGGCAGCTCGTGGTACCAGCTGAAGACGTCTATGCCAATGAGAGAGAACACCCTGGCCAGGGGGGGCAGGATCTGCTTAGTGATGTAGTAGGTGGCGTTGAGCCTCAGGCTGGGGTCCTGCAGCACCTCGATGGGCCGCCTGACAAGCTGGATCAGGGGCAGGCCGGGCATGCCGTACACAATGACGTAGGGCACTCGCTCCCCGACGCGTGGCTCAGAGCGACGGTCATAGGCGAGCATTCTCCTGTCAAAACATGGCCTTGAGAATGCATCCAGAGGCAAATTCACAGTTATTTCATTTGCCTGTAAGCTCCCCCATCTGATTATATTAGTTGCTCTCCAGATGACTGGAGTTAGTGAGTATTATGAAGCACAGGACCAAACTGTTCCATTTTTGTCTTGTGATCAGAGCTAAATTTTAGAACTTGGGACACAAGCCCTAAAGACAGGTTCTGTTTCAGGTCACTTGGATTTCCATGCAGGTTGTTTTCTAGCTACATGTCCTAGGTTACAATGTAAGATGTAACCAAAAGCATGTATTCTATTATCATCTTCACAAGCTGTTAAAGCAGGTGGGGCAATGTTTGTTAGCTCCTACCATGACTCATCCGTGATAACTCCCTCCGGGAGCAACCTCTGTTTAATGGGCAATCAAGGACCCACCTCATGAAGCAAAGAATTACCTCAGCCCATTGTGAGATGCTCCACCCAGGGGGGAGGAGCCAAGCATTCCCACCTGGATATAATCTGGGCTTTGGAACAGTAGACACAGCCCTTACCTACTGGACTCCCAGAGGACAAGAGCTACCGTTTGGACCTTCAAGTGAAGACCAAACCCTTCTTTCTACAGGATCACTGCTTCAACAGGGCAATTTCATCTGGACTGCTACCACCACCCTGACTAACAGGGTGTCAGGTTGTATTCTGACTCTGTCTTGGTTTGGCACGGCCGGGTTTTGGGTAGCAGGGGGGCTGCAGAGATGGCTCCTGTGAGGAGGCTGCTGGAAGCTTCCCACCATGTGCGGCAGAGCCGAGGGCTGATGGCTCTGAAGATGGACATGCTGCTGGCCAGAGCTGGGCCAATGAGAGAAGCTGGTAACGCCTCTGTGATGACATCTTTAAGAAGAAAATCGAAACAAAGGTCACAAGTTTTTGCTTCTGGTCAGAGAATAGGAGGAGGTGAGAACATGTGAGGGAACAACACGGTGACACCAAGGTCAGTGGAGAAGGAGGGGGAGGAGG
>VXBT01000852.1:221852-332423 GCA_013400235.1 Oriolus oriolus | reverse complement strand
AGAGACCCACGTTGCAGCAGTTTTGGCAGGACTGTGTGCCCGTGGGAGGGGCTCACGCTGCAGCAGGTGCGGTTCGGCTGCTGCTCGTGAGAGTGGAGCCACGGCGGGACGTTCACGGAGAACTGTCTCCCGTGGGAGGGACCCCTCGGCCTCAGAGTGAAGGACTCTTCTCCCGGAGCGGTGGAAGAAAATCTTGGTGATGGACTGACCAAAACCCCCCTGCCCTGCCTCCCTGCATTGTCGGTGGGAAGGAGGGAGGGCCTGAGGGGGCAGAAGGTGCTTTAAGGGCTTATTTTACATCTCATTATCCTTCTCTGATTCTGTTAGTAATAAATTTCACTTAGTAATTAAGGTTGAGCCTGTTTTGCCCTTGAAATATTTTTTCCCACTCTCCTTATCTCACTCATGAAGTCTCCGTTAACCCTTTCTCCTCTGTTCCCTCTGTTTGCCCAGCTGGGGTAGGGGAGGGTGAGTGAGCGACTCTCATGGGTGCCTGGCGTTGGGCCAGTGTCAAACTACGACACTCTGTCAGTGCTCTTGCACTACTGCATTAATTTTTAAGAAAATATTCCTATTAAATCACAATTCTGACTTGTGACCTCCCACTGGTTTGTTTTCAAACTAGTACACTACCCCTTCCTTAAGGAAATATTTTAATAAGGAGCAGCTAGGGTACTAAAAAGAGCTCAAGTACAATTTGCTTTCTGGTGAAATTGTCCTTTGCTTTCCGAGACTGCTTGCTCAGTAGAATGACACCTGCTTCAAACTGAATTATCCTTTGCTCAGAAAGCAAAGGACAATTCCACTTGAAGTAGGTATCAGTTTTGGACTTGGATGTTATTTTATTAAAAAAGCATAGCTTAATTGGAAGACCTTTTGTATTAAGCAAGGTGACAAAATGTTCCATCTTACATTATCTATTTATCTATTACTGATAAATGATATCAACAGGATGGAACATTAACTTTAAGTAAAGTACTTGATTAAAAATGAAAAGCTATGCCTGGTAATGTATTTCACAGCACTAAGAGACATCACGATCACAATTTGTAATACATCTAGTAACTGTGAGTGAGGGGTAATCTTGGAGAGTCCAGCCCTTGTACAAAACCCACGCTGCAAGTAACAGAAGTGAACACACTGTTACAGCGTCCTGACAAGACTTTCTTCTTGAATGTGTGGCTCTTTCCAGGACTACAAAATGGCTTTCTAGGACCATCTCTTTTCACACACAGAAGAAAAGTCAGGGATAACTGCTTCAACAGTATTGGAAGGAGATATCTCACTGCTACCCATAACTTGACAGTATGAAGGTCAAGACAAAAAATATCCACAATCTTCTACCCATAATGTGTCAGCACAAAAATCAAGGAAAAAATACCTATGAGCTCGTACCCATAACTTGTCAGCACAAAGGTCAAGATAAGAAGAATCTATGATTAGCGCTTCTTGATCTCATTACCTGGTGATTTCCAGAGCAGGTACACAGGCTCCAGGTCTGTATGCTGAGCTCCCTCTGTACTCTTTTGCAAAGATGAAGTCCTGCATGCTGGCTTTTCCTTCCAGTAACTTCATGCATTGATTCTGAACATACTGCTTGATCTGACTTATGTCCCGTGTTTCAAATAGCAGCTTGATAGAACACTCAAGTATCTTTACAACCAAAGGAGAAAGGTGAGAAAAACATGTATATTTAACTAAAAAAGAATTAATTCAAATTAATTCACTAAATTACATGGAAATACAAATACACTGCTTAGAAAAAGTACCAGTGGTGAACTAGGATATTAATATGACAACAGGTTGCAATCTCTTCCACTCAAAGACATTCACAAACACATTACTGGACAACTTTTTCCTCAGTTTGCCACATCTTTCATGACATCATCCATGCTCCATCACTAAGATTTTTTCAACAATTACAGAAATTTCCAGAGTATGAGAAATGCTTTTCCCCTGCCATTATTTTGCCATTACTTTAGTAAACCCTTCTATGTGGTTACCTTTTTCACTGGCATAAATTTCTTTTAATTTGGCTAAAAAAATAGATTTCCAAATTTCTTTTTAAACTCTCAATACACAGCTTAAAATAAACAGGCAAGAAAGCATATTTTAAAGGAATTTTTAGCTGAACTAGATTTATGCAAGTGAGCTATTTGGCAGACAGATCAGTGTGTCTCACTCATCTGGCAGTAATTCTTCCAGTTAAAGTGAACTGGATTAAGAATGGTCTTTGAGAGAACTTACATGGGCCAAGGGCTTTTAACAGGGTTTTTAGGGGATGAAATATAAGCTGTAAAATGCAAGTCCTTGTAATGCTGTAAAAGACATTAAATTTATCTTTCAAATGGCTCACACAAGAAAAACAGACAAAGACTCAGACAACTCAAAAGGACTAGAAACTCTGAGAAAGGACAAATACAAAATGAAAGAATATTGTAATTTCATTCATGAAGAAATCTATGAATACTTTACCTTGGAAACAGCAGGACAGGAGTCCCTTCGGACTGTCTCTATGCCTTTTGCATCAAATACTGGGTCCTTCTGGTCCAGTGTTTCATACATGTAACCCACGTACCTCTTCTTAGTTTGCAGGACACATGGCAAGTAGACCTGGAATGTTCAGAAAGAAGACAGCCCAGTCTGGAATATGTTGGGAATATAAGGTGACCTTGAATATAGGGGGTTTCCTAAGGAATACTGTGCTTTGCGAGTTTGTTTGTTGGGGTTTTTTGTTTGCTTGCTTTTTTTTTGTTAAATCATGACCACTAATAAAATAGATCAAAGGACTCTTAAAGGATGGCTGAGGAAGTTGGGATTCTGTGGTGTTCCATTCTTAAATCACTTTACATTTCTTTTAGCGGAAGCTCAGATGGAAAGTGACACACAGTATAAACTGTTCCAAGTACCCTTACTTTTCTGGATTGCACCTGTCACCATTTCTAATGTACCTCTATTATCTTTCTTTCTTATAAAGACAACTTCATTTTAAACCTCAGAGAAGAAAATGTTCCCAGCAAAAGTAGTGGCTCAGAACTCCCGGTTTTCAAACTTTATCTAATAAAGGGGTGCCAAAAATCAGTCGGTATCTCCATTTGGGGAAAGTATGCTTTTTAAATGCCTGTGCTTGGAGAACAGTCTTCTCAGGAATGGATTTTAAGGGTCATGGTCTCTTTCGCTTGTTTTCTCCAACCTCTTATTTCATTCATGATTGTGTAAGTATTCCTTGACCACTTTTAAATAAAAGAATGGAAAACAATTTCTTCTTCGTAGTGTTACTAGGCTAACACCACATCTTCCTAACTCTCATGGAAGAGGGAACAGTGAGTTTAGGTTGCCTCAGGCTTACAAATTCTGAATGAACATTTTGAGTCAGGAATGTATTTTGAAAATATCCAGACCACCTGAAGTAAAGCTAACTGACCTGAACACCTTGCTAATGACTCTACAGTGACAAACTTTCAGCAAGATCAGTGACACACTGCCTTACTCTTCCATAAAAGATTTGTTGTGGTTAATATTTCTTCCAGAAGCCTACTGAATGGATTTCTATGATTTTTCATTTTACAGGTGTATGTATCACCTGGGATATATGCTGAAGTGTGCTAAGTCTGGTTGAAAAATAAATATTAGGCTTGTAATTAATGTGCTGGAATTGGAGATGGTGAACATTTCCTCTACTAAGCTGCACACATTGATTTAACTGTAGGTATACAATACCAAACTGAGGGAGATAATTCCAAAAACTGATGAGACAGGAATTGAAACTGCCTGATGCTGCCAGCACAACAAGTCACTGATGTGAAAGTAGGAATATTTTCTTTTATTGTTCATACTGTAGTGCTCCTCTGAGAAGGTCCCTGAGGCATTAAGCAGCTTGCAATATACCCAGAGAAACAGCACAGCACATGACTTGTTTATACTTATGTACATTAGGGTACAGAAAAATATTTTCTCTTCAACTTTTTTGTGTGGTTTTGTTTTGTGGGTTTCTGGGTTTTTTTTTTGTTGTTGTTGTTTGTTTGGTTGGTTTTTTATGTGTGGGTTTTTTTGGTTGTTGTTGTTTTGGGGTTTTTTTGGCTAACACCCTACACATTTGAAGCAAAATATTTTCCTTTTACCTTTTCAAACTTCAGTTTAACAGGTTTGGGGTTTGTTGCTGTTACAGCTTCAGCAATTTCTTGACCAATCTTAAAAGACTGCTCCTTTGTGGCTCCTTTCAAGAGTACAAACATGCTACAAGAAATCAGACATAGGAAGTGAGCACAGATCTGTTCAACACAGTTCCTGAAAATTATAACCTATAGCCTTCTGGTAGAGAGGCAGGGATGCTGCTACCAGTTGTACTCCCTTCCTTCAGCTAGAAGAGCAAAAAATCTGAGAAATTTCGGTGTTCAGCATGAGATGAGGAGTGCCAAAGGGCTGATGAATGCTCTGACTATCTGGTGAGGCAGGGAACGTGACTGCTCCCAGGCACTGCAAAACTGGAATTCCCAGGAAAGAGCTGTAAAGAGCTCTGGTATGCCATTTTTCCCCCACTATGGGCAGCAACAGGATTTTACTTCCTTCCTACAACAGTTGTTTTTTTTTTTAATGAAACCACTAGGAATTCAGTATCTTTGAAATGTCAAGTCTTTTATCAGATCTGGCTGAAATCAGTCACTAGATTCACAAGTTATTAAGAAAGGACAGCCAGACAAGCTTTGTTTCCCAATGGCTGAAAAATTATCCGAGTATGGAACAGAGATGGATATGCCCAGAGCATGACTATTATTTAGAAGAAAGACTGACTGAGGAAATGTATGTCAGGCAGCTTAATAATATCTCTGCATGCTCTGGTGGCTGCTTTTGAATTGTATCCACTTAAAACAGCGCCTTCCTTGAGGTGTTATAAATACTCCATTTTCAAAAAAAAAAAAAAAAAAAGGCACCAGAAACAGGTACAAAAATAATCATTTGGTAAATTAGATTTGTATTAATTCACAACTGAAACAATATTTCCCTTCCTCCCTTTCTGTTCCACATAATTTTCAAAAGAAAGGAAACCTTCAAAGTGCTAAAAGAAATCCGAGCAAACTCAGTATTAGTCACTTTGCATATTCTGCAAAGGCAATAAGCAACATTCAAAGACAATACACATACACTTTCCAGCATCATAAATTTGCCTTGTTGAGACAAAAGCAAAATCTGTCTATGAAGAACTACTATGACTTGAAAACATTTTAATAAGCAGACCATGACTTACCTGTCTGTATCACCATATACAACACGAGCACCCCATTTTTTTGTATCATTCACCAGTTTAATGGCACGCTCCAATGTTTCTCTGGCTTTGTGGACAATGCTGTCTCCAATCTGCAAAGTTAAAGATAGATTGAAAATCTTTATTCTACTGCTAAACCAAATACTAGCTTTTGGTAGACACAGTCTAACAGTGCTTGGCCTTTTTATAAAAATTACTGTATTGAGACAATATATTTTATTTCATGGTTTAAATGCATAGAATAAATAACAAGGTTGCTTAAATTACCCCCCAAAAAAACAAGAACTAAAAAGAAAAATGATCAAAAATTATTAAGTATTAAAATAAAGAAAAAATTGTTTTAAACATCTTTAGAAGTATTAAAAATCTAAGGAGGAAGACAAGACTGCTCAGGATTGTTTTTTCTAGTTTTTGGATTCTGCTGATTCCTATGAAAACTATGAAAAAGCTACAATGTTTTGTTTTATTTCCTCTATTAGAACTGTAATCCAATCTACCTTTGGAAACAGTTACCCAGGAATGCCAACTCCAAATGGTCCTTTATGGGAAGAAGACAAAGAAGACCTGTATATTTTTCTAGATGGTCACAAATAAATCCTAAGTTGCTGATTTTCAGAACTACAAATGAAAACTTCAGCTTTTCGGAAGGTATTTAATTTGTTTCAAATAACGATATTATGTTATCTGACTACTGCCTTTCCAACATTTTTATCAGCAACCCTTACCTCAGTGCATGGCATTCTTCCAGAAAAATTAGCAGCAGTATAGCCAAAAGTAAAATTAGCTATATATTTAAGACCCAACTGACGAGCTTCAAGCATTCGAGTCACAGCCTTGTCATGCTTATAAGCCTTCATTGACTGTTTCACCATTATCCTGGTCTTCAAGATTTCTTCTAGCATCCTTGGCAGCACACCCTTTCTTACTGAAGGCTGTCATAAAAGGAATAAACAAAAACATGGTGTTAAAGAGCCCAACACAAACAGTTAAGAGTAAAATCAAACCCCAGAACTGCCAGTTAACCACTGATAGGAAGACAAATTAAGTAGCAAGATGCCCTTGCCACCAACAGTTTGGCTTTTCCCACAAATATTACAAGGAACCTAGAATACAGGCAGCGCTTAAGGACAGAACAAACAGCTTTTTGTTCTTTGTATTCACTGGCCCTGCTAATGCAATGTTTAGATAACCTTATCAACTAAAATGGGACTTCAATATTTAGCTGTTAATTCTCAAAGTATTAAATGCTGAAGGAACATTATCTTTTAAAAATTCTGCAAATATTCTTTACTTAAAAGTTTTTGTTTTACATTAAATACATGTACGCTGGTGGTTGGCTAACTATTTGTAACAGCTCCAGGCCATATTCATTACATATCAGCCAGGAGGACACATAACAAAATGAGAACAGTAGAAAGCAAGTCAGGGAGTTTCATGTCCCAAATCATTACTTTTTCTAAGAAAGCATTCTGCTATACAGGCAGAAGAAGAATGAATTGTTACACACAGATACTGTTTGATCCTCAAACTGCATAAGTAAAATACAGTTTACTTACAGATGAAATAAGCCTTCAGTATAAAGGAAAGCATAAAGACATTTTACTTCCTCAACTGTCAGAAGTTCAACACTTTGACAAATATCAAAAACATTGTGAAACGAGAGATTTAACCTCCCCTTTCTGTTTGCTCTTAATGCAGCAAAATACAAACTACAATATCAATTTGATCTTAAGCTAGTCAGCCAACAGGCAGTGAAAATGCTGTCACAGAGCACTAACAGCATTACCTTGACGAAAGCTACTCCACTGGGTGACACTGTGATATCGTGCCTAATCTGGTAAAGTAAGTCAGGAGGTACTCTCAGAGATGTACAGCCAAATTTGAATGCATCATACCTAATAAAGAGAAAATTTAAATATGAAGACAGTTCATTCATTTACAGACTAATCAAGCAAAAGCATCAGCTCACATTAAAATGCTGATAATGCCAGCAAGGACAGAGTAATTTCAGGTATAAATAAACATAACATCCTTTCAAATTTCTTAGCTACATACAAAAGGTTCTAGGAACAAAGTAGTAATAAATAGCTAAATTTCAGTGCATGCATAATTTATCAGTTCTGCTCTGTGTTATGAATTATTACCAAATACTGAGTTAGTGAAGGCACATACTCAATACTGTAATTCCCTATGGAAACTGTGCATGTTTACCAAGTACCACATTGCACTTTCTCCCTACAAATTCAGAATTTCAAATCAGAAACTTGAAAACCTGACGGTGACACCTAGCAATTATTGCAGGCATCTTTCCATTCTTCAAATACTGTTTATATTACAGAGTAATTATAATGAGCAGTGAGATCTTTTTCCAATTAAAATAATAACCGTTAAGCTCAGTAAAGGAGGGTACAAAGAAAAACTCAATTGTACCTTTTAATTTTTAGTAGTTAGAACCAGAGTGAACTACAACTGATACAGGAACTATCATAACTCATTAAGGAATGACCCCATTCTAGTCCTGAAGACAGACAGTGGATTTATATTAATTTTAACTTATTGTGAAGCAGTAATAAGAACCAGCACCACAACAACAATCAAAGAGGTGTACATACAAACATGCACAGAGCTGTTTCAGGGGTGTTCTATGAGAACAGAGTCTAATTCTGTATTTAATTAAAAATACATATCGATGTGTATATGTATGTGTATGTATACACATGCACACACCCACATGGTAGATTTTTATCATCTGTATTGTGTAACAGAAAATGGTGCTATTCATACATGCCCATTGTTTCCCATGGCAACCAGGGGTTCTCAGTACCTTAGAAAAGACATTCCAGTCTACAGAATCAAAGACTGTGAGAAAAGAGTAACAACTTACTTTCCTAAGTTTTCAACATGTCCCAGGCAGGTTGAAAAACAGTAGTTGTATGCTATGACAATGGAAGGATATAAGGACTGGAAATCCAAGACAAGAACAGCGTTGCTGTAGAAGCGGGATTCTGGCTCCATTATCAAGGGAACACACTGTGGGGCTTTCATCTGAGCTCGCTGCTGGACACTGGGAGTCACAGCAATGTAGTTCATTGGCTTTGCAATGCGCAGCATCACAGACTCCACACGGTACTGCAAAACAGTTTGGATATAACCATTATCATTTTAAAAATGCAGAACAAACGTGTATATTAACTAGTGCAAATGCATGCTTACATTTCCTGAATTTAAAGTACAGATAACTACTTTTTCAAAATAAACAGCCATGCTCTCAATGTACATTTTAATTGTATTTTATATCATCTTCAGGTCCCTTCCAACCCTAACCATTCTATGATTCTATATTTTGTATCACATAGAGTGGAACTTTTCCATGTGTTTCCTCTTCATTTAACCCTAATCATTGAAAATTGAGTACTTTTAATTTTTATCTGTGGAAAAAATAAACACCCAACAGGCTTCAACATTGTATGTGGATGGCCATGCTACAGTCAGTGAATGAGCATTTGCTGAACAGTATAACTGTTAGACTTGCAGGTCACTGAAGAAAACGAAGTATAATATGCAATAAATGCACTGGGTATCATGCTTTCTCCCTGATACCACAAGTAGAACAAGAAATATAAAACAACAAACACCTTGTTCAAGACATGACAAAATGTCACATGTGTAGCTGGCAACAAGAGAAAAAACCCCTAGCCCTATTTATACATGTATTAATCAATGCTTTAGTAAAGGCTTTACAAGCACAAATGGGCTTCACTGTGTCCACTCACAATAAAAACCAAAATAGTTGAAAACTACACACATGGGTGGCAAGGGACTGAAATCCCGAAATATCAAAGCACAATCCTACATAATCCTAAAATCTTGTGCTTTCTAAGCAACTAAATCACTATTAAAGGCCATCTGCCCAACATACTACATATTCAATCATTGTAGTGAACGGGTTAGATATAATTTCTTTAACCTTGAAGTTATAAATGAACTTACAGAACCAACAGCTTTAACAAGACCCTGCACCTTAAAAACAGGTTGGGGGTTGACATGTAGTTAGGGAGCAACATAAACTGCCACTGCTGCCTTGCACTAATTGCATGCTAATTTGTGTCCAGTGATGAACTCGGATGTGTCACAAGATCGTCAGGGACCAGTTCTGGCAAGAGGTAGATTTTGGGGTTTTTTCTGTTAGTTTTCATAGCATCACAGAGTTTAGGTTGGAAAAGACCTCCAAGATCACCAAACCCAGCACTGCCAAGGATCCCATCTACACATCTCTTAACTAACTCCAGGAATGGTGACCCTGGACAGCCTGTTCCAATGCCTGACCATCCTCTTGGAGAAGAAATTTTCTTAATATCCAATCTAAATCAGCCCTGGCACAAACTGAGGCTATTTCCTCTTGTCCTATTGCTTCTTTTTTGGGAGAAGAGACTGACCCCCACCTCACTACAGCCTCCTTTCAGGGAGTTGTAGAGAGCGATATGGTCCACCATGAGCCTCTTTTATTCCAGACTAAACTACCCCAGCTCCCTCGGCTACTTCTCATAGGAACTTGTACTCCAGACCCTTCACCAGCTTCACTGCCCTTCTCTGGACTCACTCCAGCACCACAATGTCCTTCTTGTACTGAGGGGCCCAGAACTGGACACAGGATTCAAGGTGTGGCCTCACCAGTGCTGAGTACAGAGGGACAACCTGGTGCTGCTGGCCACACTGCTTCTGACAGAGGCCAGGATGCCACTGGCTTTCTTGGCCACCTGGGCACAGCTGGCTCAGGTTCAGCTGCAGTTGACCAGCAGCCCCAGGTCCTTTTCCTCCAGGCAGTTTTCCCACCACTTCCTGCAGCCTGTAGCCCTGCATGGGGTTGTTGGGAGCCAAGAGCAGAACCTTCATACAACTGGCCTCAGCCCATCGACCCAGCCTGTCCAAATCCCTCTCTAGAGCCTTATTACTCTCCAGCAGATCAACACTCCCTCCCAACTTGGAGTTGTCTGCAAACTGACTAAGGGAGCACTCGATCCCATTGTCCAGATCATCAATAAAGATACAGAACAGGACTGACGCCTCTTGTTTGCTGCCCACACTGAGTGCACTGGTGCAGGTGAACTTGGGCTACTGATCCTAACACCTTTTTTGGGGGAGAAAGCCCTAATCTCTACATGACCATTCTCAGGTCCATCTGTGGTTTCTAACACATCAATAATCCTTTGTCTTTGCTGCCATGTGGATCTCCACCCCCTGCCTCCACTGAGACAGCAGACCAAAAGACACTGTTTCTCAACATTCATGTGATGCTCCCAGGTTTATCTCTGGTGAGCCTGGTCTTATTCCTTTCTCCCTTCAAATCGAGTTAAAGCTCTCTCAATCAGCCCTGCTGACTCCTGTACAAAAATCAGCAAGTATGCCTAGGAGCATCTCTTGTTAGATGTGTTTAGTCTACTACGAAACATTCGAGACGGCTTAATACAATAAAATAAAATAATTTTTAGAAGTTATTGTAAAACTCAGTGAGAGATACAAACGTGGAAAAATAAAATATCTGAAACCTGTTCTTCTTACTATTCCATTTTAATGTGTTTTTTAGCTAAGGAGGAGTATCTTCATAAAAGACAGTGATTCTTCTGTGTGAAAAAAAATAATTTGAAGTGACCGGGAATTGTTGCAAGTGCCATTTTTGCGATCTAGAAAGTTTCAATGGAAACAGGACATACGTGCACAGAAGGGAAGAGAAAAGAACAGTCAGGATAGAAATGCAGCATGCTTCTGTTGCTCACTCCCACTCACAGACATCTGAGAAAATGACAGGCAGAACAGTCTTTGTGGGCTGCAATCATGACAGTTAAAGCATATCTACGTTGGCAGTATGCCAGTCCCACACTCCCTGTCCCTAACTGTGCATTTCTCTTCCCCTGCTCAACAGTGGTATTTTCTCATAATACGGTAAACCAGATCAGGGAGCTAAACTGGCAAATACCTACTGAATACTGCCATGGTTCTGCTGATGGTACCTGCTAGCCTGCTCCCCTTTTCCCCCAAATACAGGGTCATCACCAGCAAGACCAACAAGAACCAGCTCTGAGTCAAGAGATGACACAGGCAACTGCAGTCAAAGGAAAAAAGGTGGCAGAAGTTTTTTAATACGATTGAATTGTTCAAGAAACTGCAGCTTCAGACAGTCCCATATCTGGCTGGTTAACAGAACAGCTAACACTTGACTGAGTAGCTGACTCTCATTTCAGGTGCTGTTCAGGTCTCATATGCAGCCATGAAAGCAGTATAGGTAGCCTAATCACTCAGAATCTGGGCAAGGAAAGCCTTTGGTATTACTGGAGACTGCTGGGCTCTCAAACAAAGCACACATCTTGCTGCGTCTTGCTCCCTTTTCCTCTGATGCCGGTATCAAAATAATGGAACTGCAAACATCTTGCATGACACGTATTTCATAAAGCCAGAGCCCTTCTTGTCTTACTGTAAAATCTCACCCAGAGGTCTGCTGCACCAGAAGTGTCACTTAGAGCATATTCAATGCTGCTTTGTTTGCCCTAGAAGAAACTAATCTCATCTGTCTAAAACATGCTTGATTATATTTCTTAATGTTTTAGAAAGCACTCATTTTCAGACTCATCTAAGTGTGAACAATACCAGCTCAAAGTGAAAGCTTAGTGCTCCTTAAGTCAGTAGAAGAGATTCACTGGTGTGATTACATTTGGGGGAACTCTATTTAAACAGCTATTTTTAAACTGTGACTCTAGGCAATTCAAAAGCAGCAACAACAGATTGAATAGTATTCTTTATGTTTCAGTTTCATGTTAATTCATGATAACAGTCTTCTGTGACCCTATGAAAATACACATAGGGACTGAGAAGGTACCAAAGAACTAGAACATTTTGTAAAAACTATTTTGGTTTTGTGAAGTATAAGGAGAACAAAGTCTTACCTGGGAGCCTCTTGTTAATACATGTAAGAACTGAATGCCAAAAAGTCTCGCCATTTCACTTGTTCTGTCAATCAAATCCAGTTTGTCTAACAACAGGAGATTCCCACGAACCCGGCTAACATAATGATCAACCATTTTCCATCTGTGAGAGTGAACACCTCGTTGTAAACAATCAGAAGAGTACTGCTCTTTCTACTAAGCCAAATGCATTTTTATGGTAAGTTGTTACAAACCAGCAAATAAAAATTTCCTCTAGAACATTTTCATACAGCTCCTTCAAAAGTGTGGTGTATGTGTTACAGCAAGCTACTGTTAAGGCATCTCGCAATGACATGCTACATCCTGTTCTCCTCACTGCCCCAAAGGATTACCAAAACAGAAACAACTATCTCCTCATCTGTTTACGTGTTTTTTAACTGAGTGGACCTTTGTGGAGACATCTTTCTGTATTAAGAATGCCTATCACAGCTGAACATAAATTCATAAATTCAGTATAAACCACGTTTCCACTTAGTTACAAGATTCAACTTTTACAGAAATTTTATGTATGTCATGAACAACGTGCAGATCAGTACTCAGTTTCACGA
This sequence comes from Oriolus oriolus, assembly GCA_013400235.1. NCBI lineage: Eukaryota > Metazoa > Chordata > Aves > Passeriformes > Corvidae > Oriolus > Oriolus oriolus. The sequence goes on along the minus strand of VXBT01000852.1, from coordinate 319,635 downwards.
ATTGTTTGTATCACACAATACCAAATTGCTTCAAGAAGAGTGAAGATGAATGTGATACGTGTCATATGAAGGTATTTTTAAGCAGCTATAGCTACTGTCTTAACATCTTGCATGCTGTTTTGTACTACTTTTAAGCCTAGCTTGCTTGACATGCACTGTGAAGTGAAGCGGAAGTCTGACAGTTCATTAAAAGCCCTTCTGATGAATAGTACATACAAAATAAAATAAAGACACTACAGAACTTCAAAATAGTACATTTATTCAGATATGTTGAAAATGTAACTGAAAATACTCTGTTGTAATATTGAGGGTATAACTATATAACAGAACATCCAAGTAAATAAGCTCATGTTGCTGCATATACACTGCTCTAGTGCCTGAGCTAAATTGATTTCTTTCTTCCTGTGATGACTTTACCTTACACCTATCCATTGTTAAGAATCTGGCCTTAAAAACAGTTAACAAAATGGATTAATAGATCATTACCTGTAGACATCTGCCTTATTGTCAAACCAATCAGACAGAACTCGGAACGTAAATAAAGGAAAACGATGATGAAGAACGTGAAAGCCCACGTTTTCAAAAGTGTAATTCGTTAGATTCACCTAGAAAAACACAGTGGACATGTCAAGATGCATGATGGCCTCCATAATAAAAAAATCTCTACTTTTCAAAAACTGCAACAAACAAATTTATTAACTTTTATTAGTATTTTGTTAAAAAAGCTAATACTTATTCTTAGAAGTCGCTAACTATTTACAAGTCCGGAAAAGGCATCCCTTATCAGTTGAAAACAATATGCAGAACTAAGCAGTTCATAAAGATCAGGTCTGAACTTGGTCAGAACAAGATTTGTAAAGACTGGGCTGTTTGAATATTAAAGGTGAAGTTATAGATGGAACAAAAAAAAAAGAAAAAAAAAAGAGTAAATCTGACAGCCTAAAATACATTCAAGTAGTTGATGTAGTAAAAACATCATACTAGACAAATTCGTAAAACAAGTTAAGTTGTTCTCAAAACCCACAAATCAGTGAAAATGAGTACCATTAAGAAACACTACTGAAAAGTAAGGGCTTCACTACTTTACAGTTCAGCGATATGCAAAACCCATTCTCACAAACTAGCAAACCACTCTATCTGAAAAGGTGCATAAAGAAAAAAAACCTAAAAGTTACACAATTTACACGAAACTTCCAACAAAGTCTGCAATAATTAGAAAACCCAGTAAGTCAAAACATTAACCTTTTAAAAAATTTACCTCATGTCTCATCATTCTCCAAACATTCAAGACAATTCGCCCAACAATATTTATTTCACTCATTGTATCCGCTCCGTATTCATCCAGCTCGGTGGCAAATCTGTTCTCTTTCTTTTCATCTAAAGACATTAAAAGAGAATATATTTAGACAACTTATAGGACAGTCAAGACCAGATCAAGCCATCCCTCTTCCAATTTGTGCTCTCTAGAAAAATAAGAATTCATAAAGATTACTACTGATTCCACAAGATTATTTATTTACCAATCATCCACACAATCTCTAAATCAAAGTCCCCCAGGTTTTTCTGCTCTTGCCCATTGCAGAGAACTCTTACTTCAGTTTCATTACCAAGGCAATATATTCTCCATAGTGAATATATTGGTTATGCAATGCTGAATGTTACCTGAGAGTTAGCTGCATATGCAGTAGTGCACAACGTTAAAAAATTACAATTAAAAAGAAGTGATTTCTGCCCCAAGGAGTTTATAACTCAAGGCTTTACTCGCAATGATCTTACTCCAAACCAGGTCATGGGAGAGAAAATTCAGTGTCTTTCATACAGTAAAAGCAAACCCACTGCAGTTGGAAGCAGGTAGACATGAGTTCTGGATAGCACAGGGAGAAGGAAATAGGAAGGAACCGATGCACATACAGCACTCTAAATCCTTCTGTGAGACAGCGGTGACTAAAGCACAGAAATATATCCTCTTTTGTCATCCTTGATTTTTGTCATGCTTTGGAATACTACAGCACAAGAGAATACAGTCTTTTTGGTATACATTTCTTTATCTCTTTTTTCAGTCATTATAAGTCTACAGTTTTGGTGTTCTTTCCAGTGTTTACATAGATGTTTTTTTAAATGTACCACACAGACTAAAATCCATTACGAAAACACACCAATCTTCAGTCTTATTAGTTTAATGGAAGAGAAATCACTTCAAGGCAATTTCCCCAACAATTCTAAATCCATACTGATTTTTTTAACTGCTGGTTGCTTTGTATTTTGCCACCACTCATTTATCAGGTACAGCACAGCCTGTACAGCACCCTGCTAATAAAAAGCAGAACATTTTGGACAGAGCGTGAAGAAGTGTGGATACACACTGCTTTGCAGTAACGATCAGAGCTGAACAATTAGATCCTCACACAGCCATGAAGCACATTTACCCTTGATGACAGAAGTAAAAACTGCCTGAAATGCTGCAGAACTGCTGTGGAACAACATAATACAGACTAATTTTGTATGGTGCTCTTCAAATGTGTACCATATTAATTAAAATATGATTAAGAAAACCTATTTGTCATTTATTGACCTTATCAATAAGTCACAGATCATTGACAAAATTTAGCACACCTTTTGTACACTTCACCAAAATGCATACTATCTTTTTAACCTCCTTATTGTTTCAGATTTTTAAGGAGGAAAATCAGCAATTTCTCTTTCCATGTTTGGATGGAAAAAAAGGCCCATCAAAGCAGCAACATTTTTTTCTTCTGCTTTTCTTCACTTCCACATGCTGGATCTCCTGTGGAAGTGAGGAACTTGTATTTCTTTCCCCTTCATATTTTTTTTTATTGGATGCAGAAACTATTGGTTAGTTTTACTTTCTGCAGGGTCATCCCAGTTCTCTTTTGACTTGTTAAGGAGATTTCCTGTATTAAGTTTGCTTCATGTCTTGCTGGTAGAAACAAGTAGCAAAGTATACTGTGGTCACAGGAGAGACCCACCACCTGATGAACCAGACTCTGCCTGTGATGAGCACCACTATATTACAAAAACCTGCACTACTCTGCAACTGGTGTGGGAACTGTATCACCAGAACCACATAAGCCTCTTTGGAAACTATGTTGTTAGGAAGCAGAACTGGACACTCCTCCTATCTTTCAAGTGCATGAGATAAAATAAAAAGAAGTCTCCTCTTATCCTCTCTTACCCACTCCCTAACTCTGAGCTGTGATGCAAAGGAGGAAACAGGAGGCCACAGTGTGCACACAAAAAATGCCACTGCGCACAGGCACAGCACTCACTGCTCTTGTCATGTGTCCTAATGACTTATGAATAGCTCACTTGTAAAAGGCAGAGGCAGCACCAAACTCAGCCAATAAAGAAAAATCAGAGAGAAATCCAGCTTTCTTTTTGTTAAGTGAAATCAAAGGAAAGGGAAGGAAAAGTCCCATCTTTATTTCAATAGGAGGAACAAGGAGCACACTGCTTGAAGGAGCACCTCCTGTTCTGAAACTACAGCATGTGAAGAAGGGAGGGAAATGTGAAACACAGGGGTTAGAAAACAGATAGGGTCAAAACGATGGACAAGGAGGCCACAAAGCAACAGAGAACACAACAACTTGCACGTATATGGTCATGTATGCAAGCCCACACTTAGGACATGACATTTTTGGGAAGAGATCATCAGTGTAAACATTTTCTCATCTTTCTCCTGCAATTCTGTCAAAAAAGAATAATTACTTACCTTAAAATAACACCAGTTCTTAGAAACATTTTCAAGTGTTATGTATTCCAATTCTGAGTGTGCATCTACCAGCTGGCACGGGAACATCTGCACTACAAATACCAGTGCTGTGCAGATCGTTTCTATGTTCCGCATGCCCACTCGAACTTCACGTCCAAAAATGTTAAGGGCTACAATCCTGGTTTCCTTCACTAGAACTGAACCTATGTTGTGTGGAACCTCATAGTTGTAGGGAAGGAAGCCTGGCTGTCAAATACATGGGGATATTACCATTAGGAACCATACAGTTCCCTTTCTTCGACAACCCATTCACATGTATCCCAAAATCAGTAACTTGAGGAAGAGCTTATGTCAGGAAGATGGGTACTATTAACAGCTTTGCTGATCTAAATGTTTGGTTCTGCATCAACTAAAGTGCTGACAGAGCTGTCCTGCAACACAAGAGCTGCAACAGCCTTTGAGAATAACAGCAGAGGCACATGTCCCAAACTGAAGAGATTGTTCAGCCACACTTCTACAATAGAGCAGTAAATCTATGTGATCTTTGGTGGTTTTAAGAAACCTTTGACTACAACACTTACTGTTCCTCTTACCAAAGACATTGCAAATCTTAAGATGTAATGGGTCAAAAATTTTTCTGAACATCCTTCAGGACCTCTGAAGACTGCACTCAGAGGCATTATTTTCCAACTTGTGTATCATCTCAATTTGAGCCATCAGGGGAATTGCATAACAAAGTTCATGCAATCAGTTATTATTCCTGAAGAACAAATTTGAGAGCTTTGTGCTGAAGAAGGAAACTTATGAGCTTTGATGGCCTATTCATATTTAAACTATCATGTGCTTCTATTTTCATATATAAAATATTTAAAGTATTTATACATATATATTTCATATATAAAGTATTTAAAGTACATATGAAGTATTTAAAAATTCACCAAAGTCCAATTGCCAACAACTTTCAGCTGAAGACACAAATTTTTTCTTCTGTTTTCTTGTCTCTGGGAGGACTCTATAACTCAGTTCTTTTCTAAACATGTCACAGGTATTGAAAGCATCAAAAGAGTATACAAATATTCAAACCTCAAGGAAGGACTGTGTGAACACAGTGCTTCTAAAACATAATATTCTTCTGGCCAGGCACACAGGACAACTACATAAAAGATTATTCCTCTGCTAGGTATGCCCAAAGATTCAAGTAGCCCAGTATCAGGTTCTGTCACGTTCTCAAATGCAGATGCCTCAAGATGGGGGAAGCAGTTATTGATACTCTCTCTACAGCTCTTCCAGCTTCTAACCATTTGCAGCTTCCTGAGCCAGGCCTTGTTTTCACATATATTATAGATACCAATGGATTTTTCTTGCAAGAATTTTTCTCCTTTTAAAGCAATGTACACTTTAAGCATTTGTACTACCCTGCGACAACTCAAGAGTTCAGCAATGCAGAGATTAAAAATCAACTTCTATTCTGTAGCTGCCACTTCCTAGCTTCACTTGATTTCTGGTTCTCGCATTGGTAAAGACCATGAAAACCCAATCTCTATTTCCCTTTACATCCCTCAGGATATCATAAGCTTTCACCTTTCCTACACAGTTTTGTCTCTTCTGGAATACCAAATTACTAGACATGTTTGGATTATCCTTCTCATCTTTACCAGTGCTACATCCACTTTGATGAGGGCAAAGGCTATGAGGAGGCTACAACCTCAGTACTTCAGGTACAAGCACACTATAGATTTTTACATTTTTTACATTTACATTCACTGTTTTATATTTTCTTTGCTCCATAATTCCTAACATTTGTTTTTGCAGCCATTACAAAGCAACAGGCTGAAGTTTTCAATAAAACAATCACAGTAAAGCACTTCTTATTTCATGGCTATTTAATTTCTGTACAGATCTTTGGCAAGAGCCCTAACCAAAGCAGCTTTTTCAACTGTTTTAATTTTTAAAATCTCCCTCATCCATATCACCTTGATGACTGTAAATAGCTACAACGAATTTTGGAGACAGTTTTTCATTTTATGAAGTCATTCTGACTGTTCTCAGGTGCAACAGCCTGTTTATTTAGCTAACTCCACTCTTCAAAATGATGGCTTCTATGGATTGGCTAAGTACAGACACTAGGCTTATCAGTCTTATCCAAGTTTTCTTGCCAGTCTAAACAAGACTTTTTTCCGAATAATGGAGGAAAGCATCAGCACTTGGGCCCAATGAAATTTGCCCAAAGTACAAGAATGGTTATTGAAAGTGAGGATTTTATTACAAAGCTGCTGTCCAGAACAATTGCTGCTCAGGAGCATTTTTATGCCCTTGTATCCCAGCCAGAGAAACCACAAATGATGATTATGGTAGGTACTCTGAATGACTGAAGCCAAGGAAAGCAAGAGAAGGTTTGGTAGTATAAGCATCTCCAAGAACTGAAAACATAACACACAGCTACAGAATGTATGTCCAGGTTCATGAATACAGGACACGCACACAGAAGTGGAATACACCAGAAATCTGAAAATTCAGAAAACACCAGAATCTCTTTGGTATTTCTAATTTTTTTTTGTGTGTGTGTGTGAGATTATATGATTAACAACACAGGAGCAAGAACAAAAAAAAAGAGGTTTATCTCAAGAAATACTCTGCATTTATTTTTTTAATTTGTTCATAGATTTCAACTTGCTTCTACTGGAACTGAACTGAAGCCCTGTACAATAACTTACCTGGCACACGAGAAATCATCTGGCATAAATCAACATTCAGTGCAGCAGCCCTCTGTAAGAGATAACCCCAGGAATGCATCTGGACTTCATAGCCTAACAAAATGTCTGGGTCATATCTAGAGAGGTGGGGGGAAAAGAAAAAATGAGATTCATATCATTTAAGAAAATATTTTCCATGAACAGAGTACAAACAGGATTGCATTCAAATCATGTTGACTTTAAAAAAGACGCAGTCACAATCGGTTCCTATGAAAGCCGCATCTGGACTAGGAGACAATATTTAACACAGGCAATCTCTTAGGATTTTTAATAACATTTAACGGCGAAAATATTTAGAAAGAGTATTTTGACTGGAATCTTTTTTTTTACATACTTCTATTATTTCAGTCTTTACAAGCAAAGATCAAAACTGAGGCCTCATCAGGTTTTATTGATGGAATCAGGATGTATCAAGCATAAACTGAAACCTAGCTACTGGCACGAGACAGATGTGCAGTGAAATATAGTCATGCCTATGGAACAGAATTTGCCAGTAGGTTAACTGGAATGTTTTACAAATAATAATGTGTCATGCATACTGAAGTGCAGCTTTGAATAATCAGAGGGAAGTTCAGGTCCTAAATGATGACCCTTTATTGGGAGTTACAATCTGTAGTTGAGTGAGAGCTGTCTAAACTGAAACACACAGAAAAGCAACCATATCTACGTGTTCTCTTTAAATATCTCCTTCTTTACAACAACCTTCTTTCTAAAAGATACAAGAAAAACTCATTTTATGCTGTATCTCTTACCAGCTGGAAAATCTGACCAGCTCAAGTATGACAAAAAGAAAAGTCAGAATTGACTTCTGACATAGCCACTTCCAATCAGGCTCAGAGCAGAGCTCACTAGACAGAAGGACAAACAATGTGGCTTTAAAGACAAAGCACAGGTAGGAGTTAGCTCAGAGGAGCCAGTATCACCTAACTTTTGAGTAGGCACTATTAAAACCAGAAGTCATGATCTGGTCACTTGCTCAATAGCCTAAGAATGATTTTGGGCTGGGCAGAAAGAGACTGGCCGAAGTGATCAGATATCTGTTATTTTTAGCAAAAAAAGAAAGGAAGCTTCATTGGGAAGAATAGCTGCTTCTTGGCTACACTAAATGATCTTTAGTGCATTTTCCAACCTTGATGATTCTGTGATTCTTTCAGTGCAGCTAAGGGGTTTTGAGTTCCAGCAGGCAGCATTCAGTACAACTGAACGACATAAGGGCAGCTGTCAGGAGGTAAGAGACTGATGACAGGCTGAGGGTCCTGTACCACAGCCTATGCCCAACCCTACAACAGCATGCAGGCTTGTAGACCCCAGTTTATGGGAGAAGGCAGGGGCCTTGGTTTATGAACAGGATCTCTGTACTCCTCGCACCCATAAACACATCAAAAATATGCAGATATTTCCTGACTGTTGAATACAGAACACCCTTTCCCTGAATACTGAGTTAGTTGTATCACAGACATTACAAATGAAGCTTCAGACTTTATCAAAACTTTATCAAGCTTCCTTGCTTATGCCACTCAGCCAAAGGCAATGACAACTCACTTTGAAGATACTAATTATTCTGAGAATATCTCAAAAAAAGAGCTTCTCCACACTTCTGTCATGGGACACTAACTTTCTGTGAAAAATATTTGAACCTTGTTACTCAGCATGGCTCTCTCTTTATTACAATTTGGGCTTCTACACCTGCCAGAAGTTGCAAAAATCCCCTTTATCACCTACTTCTACTTGTGAGGGAAAGATTTTGATACAATTTTTGCCTAAAGCAGAGGATTCTAAAGTAAGTTTTTAATTTCCAGCATTCTACAGAAAGTAAAAGAACCAGCACTTTGCCTTTGGGGGATATTTTGCTATCTGCTCTTCATGTCGAGAGAATAATTCTATGGTTTTGGAGATAGGAAATGATCATCAGGAGTGGAAATGGTAAATTTACTCAATTTAGAAACCTATTCTACCAATAGTACAAACCCAAAGCTACTTGGAACAATTTATGGATAAATGACTGAAGCTAGCCTGCAGTTCATTCCAGCAGTGGAATCAGCAAGAGTTATGACCGCTTGTTGCTCTGTACAACATACAATGATTGCCAAATGACACTCCAAAATAATATAGCTCCATTTAAGCTTTGAAGTAAAAAGAAATTATGTCATGTTTTATACAGGCATAGAACAAACATTATAAAAATTAACATATTTTCAAATTAATTCTTGTAACTAAACTATCCTGGTCCTAGCTACTACTGATCAATTAAAATGAGGGAAATAGTCATTAATGTTCATATTTGAAAACCGCTGCCATATAATTCAAAATGGAAAATACTTGTAGATTTTGCACAGGACAAGGCATTATGCAGATGGGTTCCATGATAGATGCAAATGTGAATCTGAAACTTGGGAAGAACTGTTTAAGTGGTACATAAAACAATATTCATTATGCCAGAAACTTGCTTTTTCTTTTAAGCCTGGTCTGAACAGAAACAAGCACCTTTTTTGCAAGCAGCAAGTTGCCACAACCATATTAGCAGCGACCATCTGTGATGAAGGACACTTGCTTTGGGTTCTAACTTGCCCAAGCAGGGCATTACCTTTCTCACTTCCTGCTGAAAAAAAATTTAGTGGGCCATTATATTACTACTGCAACTGAATATATTTCATCAGTTCTGGAGATTATCTTCCCATTATCTTTTAACCTAATGAACAAAATGACCTCTGTAATCCATCTGCATATAATCTCAACAACTGTTTCTCTAGTGTCCTTCAGATGTGAAGATGTTTTTATAGGACAAGACATAAAAGCCCTTTAGTTTATGGTGTTTTCAGACACATGCTTTTTCTTATATAAATAAATTGTATCTAACTTAAGTATCACATATTTTAACACGATTTTACGTAAATCTGCATGTAGACTGGAAAGCTTATTAATCAAAAGACTTTTTTTAAAAGCAGTGCGTTAGTTTGGAACTCAGTCTTGCCTGTCCAGGCCATTAGGGATCGTCTCTAATTGCACATTACTGAGTTACAGGCTATCGCTTTATGGCACATTACTTACTCTGCTTTTCCATCCCAACCAGACACCACACATGCATTAAGGGGAGTGTCTGATTTCAGCTAATTTTGGCATCTCAAGTTTTCTAAGCTGGCCTCTATTGTCATTGAACAAAAAGCCTCCTTGGGTGAAACATTTTTTATATTTTAGCCACCTCTTGCAGACCAAGATCCTGTTCTTTCTGTTTAGCTTTCATGGTGATAAGGATAGCTAGTTAGACACTGACAGTGAAGTACAGATGTTTCAGTCAAATGGCTTATACAAAGCTATCTAAATGGAAAATCAAGGTAGAGTAGCTAGTAAATGGTGAGATCAAATCTTACTTGTGAATGCCCTATAATCACAGTCCTTTAATGTCAGTTTGTCCATATTTAAAACTTGGATCCAAGTGGCATCCTTCCAAAAACATGAAAACCAATAAATGCACTACTGGCAACTGAGCTGCTCAGATACTGCAGTAAGTTACACATATATGCATTTTGTATGTATATCCATATGCATTCACAAGTGTATCTCTGAAGGAAAAAACAAAGTAACATTAAATTGAAGAACTCCTTTCTACTATATAACACTCAGAACCCTGAACTCCTGCACTACCCACGCATAAGATTTACCTTATGAAACAGGTTTAACAGACCTATCAAATTTCTTCCACCTAGTAAGAGACACTGTTGTTTCTTGCTTCTAATTTGTTTGCTGATGAACGAAGTCCCAGTTTATGCAGCAGAAATGCCCTCTCCTGCAACCCTATCTCATGTACCAATGAACCAGTGTGACACTTGCCAAGATCTCCTGTGGTATTCTATTTGCTATTAGAGAAGAAGAGATGTCTGGAGCTAAAAGAGTACATTATTCTACATGGGAAAATGAACAGGCCAACCCAAAGTTTAGCTGATGTGAGCTTAGCTGAAGTGTAACTCCCTCTCACTTTCTCTCTCCCCTTTTCATGCGGTGCCACAAACACAACAGGCTGTGAGCTAAGAGGACAAGTTTTATATGTTTCATCCTCCTCACAATTTTTACAGTATACTATGAAGCTGGTCTTCATCATCAGTTCAAGCTATTTTATTAGAAGAAATTGTAATGAGACCAGCTGTTACACCTGCAAGAAACTAGTAAATTGTAATACTGATATTTGAAAGCTGCTGGCTAGGAATAACATGACAGGAATAAGAGGTGTGCTTGCCAACATATGCTCTTTTGTTAAAAGGGTGGGCCCTGATACTGCTTTGCATGCTGTTGCCAGTCTTTCTGCAAAGATGAAAAGCAGCATGTATGCTGACAGGATTTAAACACAACAGCATTAACATTCAGCTCATACATGCTGCAGAAAGGAGAAAAAAAAGATTATTTTCCTTTCCAGCTAAGTTGTATATGCTGCTATGACATCTCTTCCTCTTTCTCATTTGACAATTTAGTGAATGAACACTAAAGCTCCCAGTTATACCTTCCCTTCTATTATGTGTCTGGTTTTCCCGACTGCTATTTTTCTTCCAGCTATGATTAAGAGAAAAGGTGGGGGGGTGTGGGGGGTGTGTGGAATTATGCCAGACTTATGATACAGACAAAAGCAGTAACTGTGCATAGCAACACAATGCTTGGTGACTCAAAGATATAACTGAAATCCCTGAAAACATTTTTCCAGTTTGCCTTAGACAATAAAAATCCACAAAGTTGATACAGGACATTAAATATGGATTTCTACAGGACAACACCACTGATGAAGACGATACTGGCCTGGAAAAAGAAGATTAGATTAGCACATCTCTATTTTAAGAGGAAAACGTTGCTAGAGTATTTACAGAAGAAAAAATATAATGCACTGTATCCAAACAAAAAAATTCATTAGCATTATGCCTTACAAGAAAAACATTATAAAATATTTAAGTATTAACAGTTAATTAATATGCAAATGTTATCCCCAAAATGTTTACGTAAAATCTTACATTATACTCTGTTCATGTAATTTTATCAAAAACTACTTCAATGGAGACAAGGAACTGTGGGCATCTGGTAAGTCTCAAGTAGTCACGAATGTACTATTTTTCCAAGCCCATCTTGGTTTCACATCCTCGGCATTCCCACATGAATTCCCCAAATTTTGCTCCTCTCACACCTGCAGGACCAGTCCTTTTCTGCTACCTGGTAGCATCTGCACTTAAAGAGAAACAGAACAATTTGCCTTAAAAGTGAAGGAGAGGTCCATACATTTAATTTCTCTTTCATGGGAATCCACTGCTCCATCACGCTTGGACATCTGTAGTTTTCCTATGTTTTAAATCTCCATGCAAACATTCTTGCAGCATTCGCTTCCACCTTCTCCTCCTCCTCAAACAGTCAGCTCTCCTGTGTTAGGGAGCTATGTAAATGTGTTTACTCTTTTTCCTTTTAGGTTCAGACAGATGGTTCTCCTACTTCCTCAAGCAGAAGGATGCTTCCATTTTTCCTCCCATCTCAGTGTAGCTGAAACTTTATGATCAACAGGAGGGTCCATTCAAGAAAGCACTTCAGGCAGCACAACAGAATGCTTCAGGGCAGCAATATATGCCAAGGCTCCATTTCAAGAAAAAAAAAAAATCCCCTCTGACAATTCCACAGAGCCTACAACTAGGATCTCTCTGCTTCTAGGACATCCCCAGTGACTGCACAGGATTAGAAGGAGGTTGTCTCTCAGTTGCTTTATGCCAGTTTTGAGCTGAAGCCCAATTTTTTTTTTGTTTACAGCCAGAGGACAGCTTACCAAAGAAGGGAAATTTGGACCTATGCAGGTGCAGCTCCCTCTCAAGGTCTAAGACAGTTATCAGGGTACCAGAAACCAATTTAACGATGCTTTTCTTTGTTACAAATCTGTGCTGTTGGTTCTTCTCTCCCTCCTTCAAACTCATCTTTGTGGCCCTTCCTTTCTGTCTGTTTCCTGACTCTCAACCCTCAACCTCAGTATTCCAATACCTTTTAAAATTAAAGTTGTCTCTACATAGACTTTAGTATTCACACATTCCCATTTCACAGGTTAGTCACTCTCAGTAATGACTTCCTAGAAACAGAGGTGCTTATTCTCCTCAATATTTGGACAAATCTGCACATTTTCAGTACAGATGAAACCACAGATCACAATTCAAGAGAAACAACCAGGTGTTCTTCTGGTCTACTAGAACTCAAGATGACTTATTTCTGTTTGAAAATGGCTCTGAGTTATTCAGAGACAACATCTACTAATCCACAGAAGAATATTTAACCTGGCACTTACTTCACAGATGCCTAGGTATTAACCTTACCGTGGTCAATCAAATCTAGCAAACCCTAAACAACCTCACAGTGAAGGCATTAACTGAATCCAACTTCAAGTCATCAGTTCCAGTGAACTTTCTGGAGCAATATTCATCTTCAGTGAATACAGAATAACTCCAGCTCTGCTATAAAAAGATAGATTTGGGAAACACTCTTCATTGACAAAAAACCTAGTCAAAGAGACTGATGAGCTGAGAGTATTGTAGAAGTTACAAATTTTCCAGGAATCACCTTTGCCTCCTCTGTGTGAAACACAGTGACCAAGAATTCTCTATTGGGCTCTTCCAGAGTTTACATGTACTGACTAGAAGTTACAGAATCAACCACTATTTATTTTCAATAGCCAGGATAGAAAGAAAACAAAAGGCCTAAACAAAGAAGAAGGCTGGAACTTGAAACAAATGAGTATGTTCCACAATTTCACATACATGGAATAAGAGGAAGAATTAGGCCAACTACTAAGAGAATGACTAGAAATAGCAATAAATTCTTAAACTGGACTGCACAAGATAATTCCTCCTGCAGCTGAGATCCTCTCTGTTAAGTGCTCCAACAAGTTGATAAAATCTGTTCCTGATACTGACAATCAAGAGTGAATAGATAGTCTGTCATTCATTATGCCAGGAATCTGGAATTTCAGTCTTCCACAGCCCAAGAGGCCTAGAACATGAACCAAAAGCAGGCTGCAGTGATGCTGGGCATGCTGTTCAGTCACAAGAGCCTATTACTGTCCAGCCTAAAGCATGTATCTGAATGTAAGATACTGATACAATTCTCAGCTTGAAAATTAAGGTGATTTTGACTGTTGCTCCATGAAGTTCAAGTGGTAATGTTTCTTAAATGTGGCCTGATAGTTTTCTTTCTCTAATCTATGAGACCTACTATTAAGTGCATCTACCAGAAAAGCCGAAATACCTAGCTTGTGCTGGAAAAAAATAATACTAAAAAGATCAACAGAAGATTGTTTAAAAAATAATTACCAATTTTCATTAAAGCTGCTTGCTTGTTCATTTCTCACTGAGGAAGTTTTTGCAGTCCACTACTTCTTCATCACGTAGTTTCCCCATACTTTCTCCTTCAGTTAAAGTTACTCTGGGCCTAAACACTTACTTTGTGCTTAAGAAATATAAAACATTTACTCCAACAAAATTTCTTCTTTTTTTTGCCCAGGCTACAGAAAATAAAGGCGGAAAAAGAGCAGCAAACTGCAGATGTGGTCCAAGATTCAAATACCATCTTTTTTGAGAGTCCATCAGAAGTCTGATACCTGAGGTGTTATTCTAGAGTTGGGACAGAAGTAGACTAAGATGATGGCAGCAGTCTGCCTCTCCATTAATAGATCAAACCTTTTATCTTCCAGGAATACAAGTCAACTAACTCAATCTTTGTGGATGAAGTTGTTGCATCAAAAAGGTACGCTCGCATATGGTAGAGAAGATCCCATAAGCAGAGATTTCTCAGTCAGTAACCTGGTACATCTTGAAGTACACCAAAATTGCATGATTTTTTTGTTCAGTAATGCCTTCAGTATGTATAGATACAGACGACTTCCGTTCTTCAGCAATAAACGTATATTTTAACTGCTGAGCTCTCTCTACCATATTCTTTCTGTCCTGTCACTTTTTAAACTTCCACACAACTGGTGGAGAATTCTTCATTTATTGGCAGTTTCTCATTCTGAGTAATTTTCCCAAGTTTGATGGAGCACTAGATTTCCAAGAAAGAGAAAAATAGTATTATTATATTCCTTACCTGAATTTTGTCTTCTCTGAACAGGGATCTGCTGCTCTGTCAGGACCCACCCTGTGCTGGTTGCATTCAGCAACTCTTTTTGTATTCTGGCTTCATGGGGTTGGTCAAAGTCTTTCTCATCAGAGGTTTTCTGGTTGGAGAGAGAAAGAATTGCAAATGTACTCTGCCTAATTTTTTTTTCTTGTGCCTCTATTCCAGCAGGGTGACTCAGAGTTTAAATATGTTTATTTTCCTTGCAATTTTACAGCTTTGCACCTGTCAGTAGGGTCTGGAGAGACATCTGTGGTTCCACCTACGCACCAGGTGAGAGGGCTCCCAAACAGACTTCTCAGCCTTGGTGGAGATGGGGAAAATCAGCAGTTTTCAAAGTCTGATGGAGCAGGGGATTTCCATTCAGAGAAGACAAAACTAATGAAGGAAACTGATTTTTTGACGAACCCTTATTTTAAACTGCAGCGGTTTCAGTACCATGCAGGTTTTTTCCTGTCTTGCCTCAGAGTTCCTAGAAAACTCTTCCTGTCTGAGGTGTTTTCTATAGCTCTCAACACTGTTAAAATCTATTATTCTGAGAGTTTCAGAGAGAGATGTGTAATGAATTCTGGGGTTAACAGGAAAAGTTGTATGTTAAAAAAGATTATTAATATGGCTGATTAATTTCAAGACTGTAACTCAGCTGCTTAAGAGAATCTGAATGTTCTTGCTGTCAGAGAAAAGGAAAAGTAAAAAGTATTTTTATTTGAAAGACCACCATGCTTGCTTGTCCACTCTAGAAATAAGCTTTGAGGAAAACAACAACAAAAAAATCAGTATTTGAAAGACTGGCAAGGGTTGAAGGAACTACATCTGCTGTTCCAAGCCTGAAAAATAAAAGCAGAACGTACAGATATGCTACCTTTTTACAATATTCACTACTTCCTGGAAAAGAGTTCTTTCATCAGTAGCGTAACTGACTTCTAGTCCTGTAACTCCAGATCTTGTAAGCAAGGGGGCTTGGTCTCTGCTCCCTAGAAAATAAAAGTAAAAAAACCTGTTACAATTTAGAAGGAATTTCATTACTTCAGTCAACAATACTGCTTTAGAATAAAGCACACAACTGAAAAGAAGTGTGGAACACAGCTTATTTTAATATTTGATAATTATCACAATTAATTCCATGGTCTTATTTTGTTTCTCTTGGGTGAAATACTTTTTTCCTTTTCACTTTGTAGAATTCTGTCATAGTAGTAATCTTGCACGAATTCTCAGATATAAACAAATTTGATTCAACAGAAATGTCACTATTTTACATGTACAAGAGTCCAGCTACTAGAAAATTACTTTTAGCAAGAAATATTAAATGGCTATATGCCAGCTCACACATTGCTTTCATGCAAAATGTAATTTTAATTGCTATCTTAGAGTAGTGCTTTGCAAAATGCCTTACAGAATGAAAATGCTACATAACAGCATAGTTCTTTTTTTCAGCACACTGCGAAGTTACTGATAGAAATGGAAAAACATGAGCAACTGCTCACTTAGTGCCCATTAAGAGTGTCCACACTGATAACGTCTGAATAACATCTAAATTTGTATGCATGCAGGAACTCAGCATTTGCCTTCCATATTAAAAAAACCCTCTTTATATGAATAATGCACAACACATACTCTGTTTTCTCTATACAATGGATAGTATGATCTCTGTTAAGATGACGTTGTAGATTTTAAGAACTGGAATTTTTAAAAGGTATTCTACTTTGACACATTTCTAAGATCTTGAGAATTAAGAAAAGTGTGCTTTCAGAAATAAATGTTAGAACGAGTACTGTGACTCACAAAGCAACAATAATAACACAAAAGGGGGAAAAAAAGATGTCAAGTCACTCCACAGGAAACTCAAAAAAGTTCTAACCAAGAAAGTACTGACAGCACACATCAATTAAAGCAACGAATGTCACAATAACATATAAACACATCATTTTATTTCACTAACAAAACCAGATCAGAACCTTTGTTTTTTCAAAGTATCACAGGACCTTTTACAGAAAGCTTTTTCTTGATAAATTATCAGTGGCACATACTTAGGGAGCCATAGTAGCTATACTGTGGAAAAATCTCACTTAGTAAGGTAATGGAAATAAATTTTTTAAAGATAGTAACAAGCATATAATACCAGAATAAAATTCACTGAGAATAGTAAGAACTTAGCTTAACATGATATATCTACAATACTTTGAAAAATAAGCGGGTAAAAGAAGAAGCTGTTGCCTTACTGCTAAATTTATTTTTGGTAGGTTTTTGTCCATGCTTAAAATTTTAGACAGTATTTTGTGGTTTGATACACATTCACAATGCCAAAGAAACCCTGAAAGAAAGAGGACTACTTTGGGGATGTTTTTTGGTTTAAGGTTTTTTTTGGTCAGTTTTTTTACTAGCCTAAACCAGTGGTACTCAACCTTTAACAGCTGGAGAGCCACTTCTTAATAAAATGGAGTTGTAGAGCACCATAAAAATCAAGTATCAACAGTGTGATTTTTTTTCCATCATGACACTTCAATGTGTGACGATGCTGCCTTAATGCCACCACACATTGATACATCACGACATGACACATCAGCATCCTCTCTCCCAGCAGCATTCTGTCTTCAATCCCTTCTGGCTGCTAGGAAGGAGTGGGGTGGAGGGGTGGAAGGGGCAAAAGGGCAAGTTTTTCCCCATTCTGCCCCACAGCTGCTGGGTGGGAGGTGATCTCTACTCTTACCTGTGGGGGGATCCCAGCAGCTCCTTTTCTTTCCCCCTATGGGAGGGGGAACTTCAGCGACTCCCACACTGCTGGTCCATTTGCTCAGTGCTCCCCGCGCTGCCTGATAGAGTGGAGCGCCGATCAGATGCCTACATTGCGAGAGCCGCCTGTAGGGCCATGAAGAGCCACATCCGGCTCTAGAGCCACAGGTTGAGTATCACTGGTCTAAACAAAGCCAAAAAGGTACAATAGAATAAGGGCCCCTGTTTGGATCCTAAAAGGATCAGATAAAACCACAAAAATAACCCTTAAGTAAAATATAAAACATACTGTCTTGCTTTTAACATTTTCTACTTGTAGCTATCCAGCAACTTGAGTAGGAAACTAAAGGCAAGTTTTCCTCTTTACACTTTTAGAACACTGCAGGAGCTTGTCCACAAGTACGCAAACATGGATATTGTGCACACGCGTATGTTATTTGTGGTTTACAGCCCATGCAATAGTTCTTTGGAAGATATAAGCAGGAAAACTCCGTATTTAATATGGCCATTCAACAAGACAAAATTAAATGAGATACACAGTAATATACATACTCTATTACATTTTGCTTGCTACTGTTTGATTACTACGAAATAGCATTTTTGTAAAATATATTAAGAAAAAAGAAATAGGAACCTTGGCTTGAGAGCGTCCTGTCTCTATCAATCACTATAGCACCAGTGATTTCTTTTTTATCAGTATTTGGCAGTGCTGAGTCTGATGAGATGCAATAGAATAAAGCACAGATCGGATCAAACTCTGGGTCTGGTTCCAAATCTCGCCTTGTTCGAGCATGTAACTCCATACTGATGAGGGTGAGGTGTTGGACCTAGCAACAAATAAACAAAGTATGTTAGTTTGTTCTGCAGGTTTCTTAAAAAAAAATTAAGATAAGACTATCAGTGCAAATTAGGACAGTGAAGACATTTGTATGGTGGTAACTACAAGGTCCCACCTGAAAATTAACAAAAGTGATTAAATGTGCATCTCTGGATCTCACTTTTTTGCAAAAAGCACCATCTTAGGAAAAAACATGATTAATCATTTAACACATTTTTATACTCAGTTATGAAAATTCAGCATGTGTTTCTGAGTACTGTATTCTTCTACCAAAAGCAGAAAATAAGACGAAAAACAGATAATGTTCAGCTTCAACAATTGTAATTTCCTGTAGCATTTTCAAACAGCTTTGTATATTCAGCTGAATCACATTTCTGAACTGATGAAGAACAAAGAATCACTCCTGGTTTTTCTTCTGCCTTCCTCCTCTCACCCAAGACAAGCACAAAGACTAAGTCTTACAGGAAGGTAGGGAGAATACCTAACTTTGCCTTCACTTGCATTAATGAACTTCCACATCATGTTACCAGAGCTTTTGGCAGAATGGTTTACATTAAGAAAATGCTAATCCCCATACACTGTCAAGTTTTGATTCTGCAATAACGACAGTATTATTTCATACTTTTCAACACTATGTTGCTGCTCTGTTGTCTTGCATAATATTGGTCATAATGTGGACTAATGGAGAGGTTGGACAGACTATGAGGGAAAAGTGAGAAGTATTTCTGTGCAGGTAAGCTGCCCTGGGGGCAGCCTGATTTCCTCTAGATTTGCATGCTAAATTGCTACAAACATCACTGAAGTGAAATTTTACTATCAAAGCTTTGTCTCCATTTCCTCCAAGATCACTGGTTTCTTGTGGCTTCTCCTATGTCCTCTACTCAGTGCTCCCTCCCTACCTCCTCTATAAACTGGCCAACAGCTAATTCCAAGGCACAGGTGTGGAGACTGTCTAGGAGCACATATACACAGACTGCTTGCCCAGTCAGCAGCCAAACACAGCAGTAGTGTATTTACATTGCTTCCCTTTCTCCAGCACTTTGATTCCTCTCCCCACGACAAACACTCATCTGCATTAAATGTATAGAGACCTTCTTCGAGATAGGCACCTTTTTGTTAAATGCAGTAGAAACTGCCCAATAGGTTCAGAAGGTAACAAGCAGAAGTACCAGGAGGGCCTGACTGCTGCCAGATGCCTTATGTCTTAAGGAAACAATCCATGAAAATTACGGTCAACTAGTTTTTCAAGTAATGTTTTTATGCAAAACTTACTATTTATTTCCTCTGATATTTCTCGTATTTTTATTTTTAAAGGGAAGTTTACCATCTTCTCAACCAAAATACTGTGAAGTCTAGTTCAATACTGTTAGAGGCACTTGGACATCAAGCTGAAACTGGTAGACCAACTACTTAAAAGCTGCACACACCACAGACTGATTAATTTTTAAGTCATACAGGAACCCAGAAGAAAAAGATTTTTGATTTCTGCCAGTATAAA
The DNA here is from genome assembly GCA_013400235.1 of Oriolus oriolus. Taxonomy (NCBI): domain Eukaryota; kingdom Metazoa; phylum Chordata; class Aves; order Passeriformes; family Corvidae; genus Oriolus; species Oriolus oriolus. Next base: position 299,971 of record VXBT01000852.1, on the reverse strand, counting down.
ATCAGTCTAATAGACCATAATTTGATAAAGTGACATGCAACAGTAAAGTTACCTCATGTAAAGATTTTGCTTCCTGTAGGTTTTCCACACTGACTTTAAAACCGTAAGTATTATTTAAAGATGGTCCTTCAATCTGGGAAGTCTCTTTCTTTGGAGCACCGAGGGCAGCAAATTGATTCTTATCGCACAGGGGAAGAAAAAAGCACAGGATAAGGAGAAAACACTGGTTGCTAAACTCATATGTAACACTAAATATTATGAAATATTACATACAAATTTATGAATGAAAATGCAAATGCTACACTACAAATTACTAAAAAGTCCCCAGCTTTTTACTACCTTCTCGTTTCATTTTTCAACATGCAAACAAAGGTCGTATCTTTCTGCCTTTCAGGAATAATTTCAGTTCATAGCAAAGCAAGAGGCAGTCTGAAATACTTAAAAATCCTCCCAAACAACCAAAAACTTCCAGAACCCTACCACACCCCCGCCCCCCGCCCAGTCCCACACATACTGGCTTTCTTGGAGATACAGAAACCAGCAATTCTCTATACAATCTTGAGCAACAATTCATCGAAAACCCCTGTTTCAGTCATCACCTTTTAAGGCACCGAATTAAAGGTACATGAACTACCCCCTTGAAGTAGGTGAATACCAGTAAACTGAAAAAAAAAAACCTACTGGGTCACTCCAGTAATGCACCTAGCCTGCCATGCTGTTTCCAACATGGGGAGCAGAATCTCTGTTAGGGAAAACAAGTCAAATCCCTTTTTCCTCTGTCAGCACACCACAAACTGACTTCCTTGCTTTCAGAAAACGCTTAGAACGTTGTCTGAAAACTAATACACACTTAGACACATAAATATACACAGGTCTGGGTGTACATATACAAAAATGGGAAATCACACTAGAACTTAAAAAGGATGTTGTAACTCAAAGAGCGGAACGACATCTTTACACAGTGCCTTTTTAGTGTTTCATTAGTGTCTCACTATCCTAAAACAGCACCCTCAATCTCCAACTTACACCTGCTTCCCCCAAATTAAACTCATAAATTTATTCCTAACTTTGAGTGTGCTCTGATTCTACAATTGTACCCTACCATTTAAAATGAATTTTCAAGATCTTAACAGCTAAAGACAAAAACAACACAGAAGAAAGAATGGAAATGTGTATATGTGGCATAATAAAAATACACCCGTACAGAAAATGTTAATTTACCTTCATTTGTGTGGTTAGAAGTACTCTTCGAAGACCATCAGTATTACTTCCTCTCTTGTGGCTCAGTTTCTGAGCTTTTGGTTCTGTAAACACATGAGTGAAAGACTACTTAGCCTCAACAGTATTGTGTAGGCATTAAACAACATGCAAGAAACAAGAGAGGCATTTCCTTAACATCACAAATATTACATACATAAGCAAATGCAGCTTTATCCTTTGTCAAAGCCAAAGCACAACTACTGCAATTTGGTATTTATGGGCATTTAGGAACATACAATACAAGGCCAATAAATTACAAAGCTTCACATCATTATCATCTTGAACACTGCAATGTTATTCACACTATACACTGAGATTATTTTCGGAAAAATACAAGCAATATAGTCAACAGAATTAAAAAATCCTCCAAATAAGCAATACTTCTAAATTAAGCTTTTAACCAACACTTCAGAGTTCAGATACTAGAGACTGTTAGGAAGCAAATGCATGCTCTACTTCTAGACTTCTTCAATAATTCAGTAGTTACCTTAACAATAATGCAGAGAACCTTTCCTTTCAAAAACTAGTTTTAAATATATTTTTTGCAGAGATAATTTTTTCTTATTATGTCAAAAGAAATACATTCAGATTTGTGGATGTGTGTGTGTATTATTAGAATTACTTAATGAATTTACCTGCAGATAAAGGAGTAAAACCAAGAACTTCGGGTATTCCATCCTGTTTTTTTCTGTGCACAAGGGGTGTACTATGTAGGCAAACGAATTCAGAATTTCCAGGATCTTCATTAACTGGAAACGGGGATGTGTCAAAGGATGTCGCAATGTCCTCTTGGGTGCATGGAGAACTTTGTGCACTTCCAACAGCTACTACATCACTTCCTTCCATGGAAGACAAAATAATATCCTGATTTTTCCACTCTGTGTCTTCTAAACTGCACTGCTTGGGATCTGGAGATGCCACCTGCTGCCAAGGAGGAAGCACTGGAGAGTCTGGTGAACTGTAACTGACATAATAATCTTCCTCCTCCTCCTCTTCCTTATCATGTTCTGGAGGTGAAGTAGTGTGTATCTTGCTTTCACATGAAGTTTTATTAGAGTCTATGTCATTTTTAGTACTTACGGAAGTTCCTATAGCGCTTATAGACTTATCACAGGTTTCCCTGCTTTGCGTTTTTGTATTTTCTGCCACAGAGGCAGGAGAGTTCTTTGTAGGCACAATAGGTCTTTCATCTTCCAGGCTAGACAAATTTAAATCTTTAGCTACTTTTATTACTTCTATAGATTTCTCTGCAGACAATACCGCAGAGCTGAAATTTTCATCTGCCTTTGCCAGCTCAGCAGGATGATTCTTAGGCAATTTCTTGAAATGTTCATACTCTTCTTTGGCATGAAGCCATATCTGAACTTGCTGTTGGCTTGGAGCACACTTGCATGGCATTATGACTATTTTTTTGTCTTCACTAGTTTTATGGCTATTACTCTCTCTTTTATTAACAGTAGAGGGACCATAATGAGGAGGAGATCCTGGTCTAGGACCTTCTGTCATTGCTGAAAATGCAGTCTTCCAGAGTCGTAGACCTTCTAATGAGAAGTCCCCCTCAAACTCGAGAAGGTCATTTGGAAGTCTGGTTTCCACTGTGAGAAGCCGCCCTCCAATCTCCCTGTGCAAAAAAGTAGCTTGAATTACTGTTTTACTCTAAACTGCACTGCAGGCAGTCCTCCAGATGATAGAAAAGCAGAGTACTACTAGCTAGTTTTCTCACTATGCAATTCCCATGGGCAGTATTTTTATTTTACAAACCATGAAGGCACATTCCCACTTACTACAATGACATGCAATAAAAACCCCAAAGTATCACAAAAGAAAATGGATATTTGGACTGAAAGCACAGTAATTTTCAACTTCAAATGTATGTATATCAGATGGGATCTTTCATGCATCCGCGGCACATAACACCATAAATTGTTTACAGGAATAAATTAAAACTTGATATAATCACAATCATATGTAGACAGAAATGCATTTAACACAGTACCTTGGCTTTTCTGGAGCATCTGAAGGATTGCTGCAAAATGGTTCCTGATAAACTGTTTCTGCAAGATCATGATCCAGCAAAGTTGCCATGATTTCTTCACGACTGGGTGGGGACATGAGAGGCTTAAGAATGTAAGCAGTACGAGGTGTAAAGCTTCCATTCTTTGATTGGGAGGGAGAACTGGTTGATCTTGGTGAACTATCTGGAGTTGGAGTTAATGTTTCATTGTTTCTTGAAACATGTAATTCTAAATCCTCAGAAGCTGCATCTATAAGTTCACCATCAGGCGATGACAATAAGGACGTAAAAGAGGTATTAACTGAATCAAGTGGTTGACAGGGTTCAAAAGTGGTTTCTTTTCTAATGTGGCTTTGAATCCAGTCTGAGCAGCTTGGCTGAGAAAGGTTAAGAAATCGCTCTTTATTTACTGTATTTCTATTCAATTTGAATTTTTCATTTAAACATACTTCAGTCTCTTGGGTACAAGAGGTATCAATAAAACTAGATCTCGAAGTTGAAGAATGAATGGTTTTCCTCCATTGACTATGGCAGTGGTTCTCACTATTATCTAATGAGGTCTTCTCAAAAAGCTCAGGACTCAGGGAACCAGACCGTATCCATTTACCTGTGCTTGAAGAATGTTGCTTTTCTTCCTCAGATTTTTGGTCATTATGACACAGAAAGTCATTTTCTGTTGTTTGTCCAGAACCAAGATCCTGAACTGCATCACTCAAGAACTTCTGGGGCAAATTTTGATCTGCTGGGACAAACTGGCTTGCAGAATAAAAACTGCAAAATCCACTTTGTCCTATAGTATTAATATCAAAGTTGTAATTGTGGTCTGGAGATAAGCTGTCTTCAAGTGAGTAACAGCTTTCAAAACCAGGGTCTGAAAAAAAAATGGGGCTGTCATCAGATACAGAATGATCAACACGACTGGTAATCGGCTGGCTTGAAGACTCAATTTTTGAAAGTTTTGCTGTTTTTTCTTTAGGTTTTGTGCTCTTGGGAGCACGAGATTTTCGTGATGATGTGACTGACCGTGACCTTTTGATGGCTTTGTTCTGTTCAAGAGGGCATGGTATGCCCTTGCTCAGCTGTGGTTTGTCCGGCAACAGCTCCTGTGGAATACTGGCATTCTGAGCTTTCTGCTGTCTCTTCTGGAGCAACTCTTTCAAAACAGCCAGACCAGACTGACCTTCGCCAAATGCTGATGGGGCCACTATACTCCTGTTTTTATACTGGGAGATGGGTTTTGGTTGCATGGTTGTTTCTGACGGAGGCCTTTGTTTTGTGGTTTCAGGTTTAAAATGTGACGTATCCAAAATAAAACCCCTCTGGTTTTGATCGCAATTTAACTGTTTCACTGGACTCTTTAAAGACGTTACAAAACAGTTTTTAGGCAATTGAAGTGGCCCAGGATTTTCCTCAGATGGCTTAAGAACAGAAGAACAAGGATCAGAATGCTTGGATGCCTCTGGTAAACCAAAAATCTGCTGTTGATTATTGTCTTTACAATGCAAATAGTTAGTGGTATGTAACTGATCCACCTTCGCTGTGTCCAGAGAGTCACGAGTTTCATTTAATTTCCCAGCTGGCGGCAAATATCTGATTGGCAAATTTTTTATCTCTTCTGCTTTTGGGGAAGTCTTATCCTTAGAGACGTGTGCATTCTGTGTTATGTGAGTTGAGTGATTAGATGGATCAAATATGTTTTGAATGAGAGCAGAATCCTTCATTCTAAATACAGCACTCTGAGTCCGGGACCTTTGAGAGCTCATTTTTGGTACTTCCCTTCCAGATGCCACAGCAGTAGATGCGAAAGACGAATGAGGGTCTTCCCGTGGAGCAGGCAAACACTGTGCATCTACAGGCTTATCAATTTCCATCAATGAGTGAAAACAGCTCGATGAATTACCTTGTGCATCAGCTGAAGGGAGCTGTGCTGATGCTAGATATCCAGCTGAATAGCCAGGAAGAGGACTGTCTTTGCGGTTGTGAAGTGGCTGAGAACAGAGAGAGCTGTAAGAAATCTCAGGCAGATCTTGATGTTTCAGCACAAACTTGACTTCTGCAGTAGAGTGACCATTTCCTTTTTCATCTTTAAATATAACACGCTTTCTTGAGGACGCTTTTTCAGCTGTTTTTTGTTTTGTTCTAGGTTTCTTCTTTCCATCATCCGGCGTTTTATCGGCCTGACTAATCTTTTTCTTTTTCTTGGTAGATACAGCAGGGCTAGCAAATTTCTTTTTACATTTCTTAACCTGAGTTTTTGCTCGACTAGTTCTTCCTACACTAGTATTAACAGTCTTGCTGTTGTAGATATTGGGCCCCCTACTAAATAAAGCTTCTCTGTCCAGGTTGGTCAAAATTTCTTCGGCTTTTGGATCAGTGGGAGACCAGCAGCGAGGTGGAGATGTGTTTACTGGGCTTGTGCTTCTCTCAGAAAGAAAACCTAACTTAGACATAACATCACTATAGTTATAGTCACAGTCTTCAGCTTCAGCGCTGTAGGAGGGCGAAGGAGGAGAAAGAATTGCATGAGTCCTTTTTCTGAAAGATAAAGTTCTTTTAATATTTGTACTACCTGTTTTTTGTGGTTTTCCAGCTTTTTTCTTGGTTGACTTATGTTTTGCTTTCCTTTTGTGACTTTTCTTTGGTGTTAGTGGATAAATAGGATATTTGGTTGCAGGAGAGTCAGGAACTTTTGGCCAAAAGTCCTTTAAAGGTGCAAGCTTTTTATATAAATTCATCTTTTCCTCTGTGAGTACTACTCTTTCCTCACTAGAATCTACTTTCCCCAATTTAACAAGCATATTTTTTCTCCCTCTAAATCTATTGATGATAATATATTTAATAATAACAGGTGGCAATTTTTTAGAAAGTTTTCTACGCTTTCGAGACTTCTGCGACCCATCCAAACTTTCAACACTTTCTATCGGTTGAGGTAGATTAATTTTTGAGTTGTGTGCGACGAAGCTTGATTCACTGTCTTCAGTCTCATAATTTACCTTCCGTTTCGTTCGGAGCGTGTACTTATTCCCGCACAGTCCAAATGACTGCTCAGTTTCAAGAGATCCATCTGCAAACTGGCAGTCAGTGTAATTAGCAGTACTTGTAGGCATTTTGTTTTCAAAAGCCTCAAGAGGAACTTGAACTAAGTCACTAGGTAAAGCACTATCCTTATCAGGAATGTTACTACAAGCATTACCTTGTGTATAGCAGCTCTCTTTCACTGATGCAACATCATTTACACTTGCAGGCTCCTGACGATTGATAAAACTATGCTTCTTTTTATTCAGTTTCAACCTGGACTGTTTGTTGCCTTGCTGTAATTTATATGTCACGGGAGCTAACTTCTGTGGTCGACTGAGACAATTAGAAAGAACAACACTAGGAAAGAACATATAATGTGCTGCTTGTTGACTGAGGCTTGGCTTTTCTGCCTTGTGCTCCTGAAATTCTTCATACCTAATTTTAAGCTTATTAAGGCCACCTTCATCAGTGTTATTTTCAAGTGAATGTACCACAGTTCGACTGCCTCCTGAACAAGATACCAATTCACAATTATCTGTAGCTGTTGCTGGAAAAAAACTATTTATACTTGCACTGCTGGATTTTTCATTTACTTCAGAGGACATTTTACCTTTGGAGTGGCTCATATCAGAAAAGTTATATAAGTTTTTATTCAGCATGTTGTCACCAATATGGCGGCCCACATGCATAAAAGAGACATCCTTTTCAGCCTTTCTAATGCTAATGTATTTCCTACTAGGTATTGGTCTGTTCACTGATGAAATATCATCTTCATAGTCAAAAATATTATTTCCACATGAAGGAACTTGGAGAGTATCTTTCTTGTTACTCTCTTTGTGAGAGTTTTCTGCATGGGTACTATTGCTGAATGGAGCTGGGTACTTTGCTGAGTAAGTGCTTTCTTTTGTATGAGAATGGACTGAAAGTTCAGGTCTTGTTTCTGTGTTTGGTTGTGAGAGGTCTTCTACAAAATCTTCATTATTCAAAACATGGTTAGAAAGGGCACTTGTGTGTTTACACTGGAAAGTAATTTTAGCAGAAGATGGGGGTTCTAGTGTAGCAGCATCTTTGTGAAAGATTGAGGTCTTTACAGACATTTTGCTTGTTGCAATGACGGAGGAGTGAGTTCGAGAACTTTCATTATTCAAAGGATTGTCTGAAATTAAAGACAAGCAATTTTATTCTAATTTTCCTGTAAAAAAATAACCTAAGGCATTAAAAATTTTAATAGCATTTTCCTGAAAGCCTTCCCATCCAAACAAGAAACAACACTCTTGCAAATCACATTACATTTATAATCATGACAACTAGAGACCCTGACTGCATGAGTTGCTTTATCAAAATCACATCGTCAGAACATTTGTCTCAGGCATTTTGTTGGTTATTCCTCAATGGCAGAATTGCAAGTCTAGACTTAAAATTGTCAAAGATTTCATGCTGACTTTCTGAAAGAAGGCTTTGCAATCACTTTCAGATGACTAAATACAAACAGACTGATTTCTAGAAAAGGTTGTACCCTGCTTTGTCCCTGAGGAGTATGTATACTCATTGCCTCTGAAAAACAAAAAAATTATTTATATAACCTTCCCCTTGCAGAAAAGTCATTGCACAGAAAGCTAAAGTAGTATATCTTACAACATGGCAAGGGCTTTGTATGAACTGTGCTGGGCACTAAACATAGGTAATTTCCTGCACTTTTATAAAGCAGAGCAATACAGCACCCATTCAAGTTTTCATACAAGAAGCTTGCACCAGTTAGTCAGATCCTGGATTCATATCCATGTATTAATGCTCCCACATAAATCTGAGACCAGCAGGTGCTGTGGTAACTTGTCCTGTGCAGACTCATCACATGGTATCTGCGATGATTTTAATCTCTTTCAGTGATACTTTCAGCACATTTATTGCAGGACAAGTATGGACAGGGAAGTGGTAACAAATTAACAAGTGTGTGCTCGCTCACGACCTCGCTGAACCACAAGTAACTTGACAGAGGTCATACCCCTGCAAAGAGGCAGCTATCACAGAGCACCTGGCACACAGAAATTTGTTCATGTGTCCACCTCTCTAGCTGAAATGCTGAAGGGGGATAGGAGTTATGAAATATGCTGTATGACCTGGAAGCATGTGCCACACAATGATGTACTAGACTGGGGATCCTTTGGGCCTTTACTGTAAATCTCAATCAATTTGGGAATAATCTTAAATTCATGCTGCCTTCATCTTAGCAATTTATTTGCTGCTCGCTGAGAAAAATAAAAGGAAGTCCCAATCTGTTTCTAATAACATTTTCTAATTCATACACAGAGTCCCTGAGCTGTGAAACACAGCTGGGAGATGCTGCCTGTTATTCTTTGAGGGTAGGAGTCCACAGAAAGAATGAGGATGATTAATGGAAAACTCAGAAAATGCGAGTTTGGCAGTGTCAACAAACACCTGGAAAATACCTGGCTATTCAAAAAAAAAAACCTGCAAAAACACTTGTCAGTCAGTCAGATCATATGGACACAGATTCATGTGTGGATAGGCATTTTCTAATTTAGAGGACCTGGACTGAGATCTGTTTTGAATTTACTGTATCTTCTATTATAAGAAATCAATGTAAAAGTTCACAGTAAAAAACCTTCTAAGCTGACGTTCTGCATGTGACATTTCACATACTTAAAATATACTAAAATTTAAACAATCATTTAAGATACAGTCTCATTAGCCAGCAGCATCTCTTATTACAACAAATTAGGAAGTATGGCAAATAAGGAAATTACAATTCTATATTTGAAAAAAGCAAATCATATTAGCAGTATATCAAATCACGTATTAATCCTCTCTATATTAATCCCCTATACCTATAAAAGCAAAGGAAAAAGCAAGCCATGTTTTAAACACTCAACACAAAAGAAGAGCTGTTATCTATACAATAAGATCATATAGCTCACTTTCTCAACTGAACATTATAACGTGGCATGCAAATTTTCTAATGAAACAAATAATACTATTTATACATTTGCTTAACCTCAAAGTGTGCATTCTTTTGACTAACGTTATTTAATCAAAGACAGCATGTTATAAAGATGGCAAAAGATCTCTACAGATTCATTTACTTTTTTTACAGATTTTGAAAGGCAGTTCCTTCTGCATCAGCTTTGCCACTGCATAGTTTTAACTCGTGCAATCCCAAATGTGAACATGCAGTCTGCAGAATGAAAAGTAGGCCCAAACAAAGGCTCACTATATTTTAGCATGTGTGGCAAATACTTGCCAAAAAATCATCTAAATTTACACAGTAATACATTTATTATTTACAACTATCCTAAGAGGATAAATGAACCTACAGAATCATTATTTTAAATACCATATTTGTTTTTTTCCATAAAACTAATTAAACTTTGTCTTTTTCTGGATCATTGATACAATAAGAAAAACAGATTCTGGTAATTCATAGAGGGCATTGAGATTAAAATACATTGTTTCTTAAGGAAGATATTAAGGGCCTGCTTCTGAAATCTGTTGAGAATTTTTCCTTCCAACTGAAACAAGGACTGAAAATGGTGAGCACTTTTGAGAATTACCAATTTCATGTGAAAATAAACTATGACTCCTAAAGCCGATTTTCTATTTACTTACCACCATTTTCATCTGCAGTTCCATCTAACTGAGGTATTGACAGATTAGTTAGGAGCATATTGTTACCACTCCACTCCATTTCTTCCTCTGAAGATGAATCCTCTTCTGTTGAACTTCGATGCATATTTTTGCCAGATGACCTGGAGGAAAGTGAAGGAACTATCTGATGCAGAATACTTCTATTAGAAAACACCACGAGCCACAGGGAACATGAAAATCAATGGGGTATGGTGCTATGTGGTAGTGTAATTTGGGGAGGCAAAAGGAAACAAACAAAAATTTTGTCACATTTCTCACTGAGAAATTCAAAATATTATTCATGTTACTATTTTAAGAGGCAACAGCGTAACCAGCCATTTTAAACAGCAGGATTCACTAACTTAAGAAGATACAGAGAAGGCACTCAGATGCTTAATTTTAGTTCAATTTTAAAGAGATTTAATTTCATTGCTTCAAAGTGCTTGAAATTTGAAGACTAAACCAACTATGCAAAATTACTTCAGCTTAGCTGTTAGCAAACAGATGTTTACTTTTTTGTGGTGTTTTTTTTTTTTTGTTAAGAAATCTTTACAGTATTATAACAATTATCTCTCTTGGCAGGCTTAACTAAACTAAATCAACCAAACTATGTTTCATTCCACCTCTCACTGAATATTCTGAAGCAGCTGTTGTTAATATTTAAGCTGCTTTTACTAAGTTAACTGTTCTACACTGCCATGTTTACAGTCATAAATTCACTAGGAAAAAAAAAGAAGCGAATCTACAAGGAAAAGCTTCTATGAATCTTTCATGGTTTTAAGGTGGCATGCTTCATATGGGCATGGAGGACGGAAGAATATAATAGAAAACCACAAAAAAATCCTCCTGTATATTATAACTGTACAAGCAGTTAGGAATTTGATTTCTTCTTCTTTAAAATAAAGTGTGAGATGGACGAAATTATTAACAGAAATAAGCTATTCTGTGGCTACAAGAAAGAAATCCAGATACATATTAAGGAAATGAGGTTTGGGTTTTTTAAATCCGTTTGTTGTTTGTTTAAATTTGTGTAATACCTTAAAAGATATAAATACAAATGTTTTGAAGTTACAGGAAGGAAAATCCACAATAACCTAAATATAGTTTACTTTTGCAGAACTCTTTTACGACTGGAGTTAGACCAGCATGAATTATATGTATGGTAGAACCCCAGACATCTGAATGTCAGCACGGAGCTAATTTCGATCAAGACACATTTATTAGTTCAGAAACAACAGGCTCAAATGTAACCACATAATTTCCACTCAGGTCTGGAAGCATGACTTGCAGAATCAAGTAACAAACACAGCAAGGTACAGTCTCCATGATCTAAGTGACTCCTCTTCTATGTTCCCAAAACATGGAACACAAGGACAGCACAAAGCTATCAGCTCTACATGCAAATTAATATCAAACTGGGGATGTTTCTTCCAATCTGAATTATGCTGTAATCCCAGGTAAATCTTTGTCAACTTCAGTAAACCAAATCAGACTGGAGATGACTTCTGCAGGTAGCTTAGATTTCTCCTCATTCAGGTCCATCAGTTTGGATTCCAGGAAAATTTGTGTAACACACATGATACCACCATACATGAACTAGTCTAGGTCTTGGTGGGCTTTTTGTCCCCTGATGGGCTTTTTTTCTTCAGTTCAATACAAATCTAACCCAAGCCATTTAAGTCACTCAGTAGGGTGTGGCTACTCCTCATTAGCTGAATAGATTTTCTGAGATAATGTAAGACTGTTAAATACTCAGTAACAGAAAAGCCATGGTACAGATATGGTAGGACGCATTAGGAAGCCATGCAGATGGAATGAGCCTGAGCAGAGTAAAGCATGAGAGATCTATCATCAGACTCAAACTGGTTCCTTATGCACAAGCAGAATCATGCAGGGGGCAAAGATACCCATGCTTGTGTCTGAAATCAGTCCAAATTCTGTAGAGATCTCAGTGAAACAGAACTTGTAATTCCCTCTGAACACAAGTTCACTCCTTGTGGAAGCACATGGTATGCACATTTTCCTGTCTGGGATTAAGGTGTAGGCATATGTGAGCAAGATATTAGTGAGACAGCTCATCAAGTCGCTTGAGTTTTCAAATAGGATTCTTTACTGCATGAAAGCAGTTAATTGCTTCAGGATCCTACCTGACTGCTGAAGTTGTACAGTCAAGCTCATACAGAGCTGTGCCTGAGCTAAAGAATTCTGCGAGATACAGGTTTTCACAGAAACTACCACTAAACTGAGGTTTGATGTTATGTGTTTTGGATGGAAATTTCAACTTTTCAGACTACTGTGAGGGAAAAAGACATAGAAAATCAAAGGACAGATAGGAAAATTAGCTTTAGAGATCAATTATCTCTAGAACTAGGAGACTAATGAACTAACTTCTGGTTCTGTTACAACTTTTATGTCTTTGGGAAATAAAATAAGTATTTCTATACCTCTGTGGCTCTCTGAAACACAGTATAATGACAATTTCTGATGTAGGAAAAAACCCCAAATATAAAAATGTTATGTCTGTGAAGTTTCTCGTATTTCAAACAGAATTATAAATATCAGAAGGTGTGCCATAAGCAGGGGTCAAGAGAAACTGGATATAGCTGCTTTCAATGACTGTTGGTGCAGACTGTACAAAAGGTCATTACAACCTGAGAAGGTGTTCCAAGAATCTTGGCCTTAAATATATTGAAGTTGCTGACCTTTAGGAGCTGAGCAGAGTGAGCAACATTCACGTTGCTACTTAAGCTTTGAGCATGGAAACAAATGGGTGTTTTTTTCCCCAGGTTGCTTGGTTAGTCTTTATATGAATACTTCTTAAATACTGACTTCAGCAAAAGGTGTTCAAGATACACCTTAACATTTGTACTACATCCAAGGTGTGACCTTACAAGCAAGTTACCACTAAAGGTTTTCTTGTGTTTGGACTTGTAGAACAAAAAGCCTACTTAATTTTTCCTCAAAGAGCAAACTAGAAGCTTGTGTTTGGCCAAACCTAAACACTTAATCTTTATTTCCAGATAACACTCATGATTCACATCATCATCTAAACAACTTGCATTCCATCCCAAGATCTGCACAGATTTTTCCATCAACAGAGACCTCTCTACATCCCATTGGGCTCATAGCATACTTGAAAACAAGGTGGGAGGGAGGAAAGATCTGGCAGGGAAAAAAAACGTATTAAGAAAAGAAAATACATACCTTCTTTTTGGCCCAGGCTCTTCCATGCTACTGTCCCATCTCTGGGACATTAGCAAGCTAAGTTCCATTTCTTCTTTCTCACACTGTGGTTCATTTTCTTCATCATCACTGTTCTGAGAATTTCGCCAGCTTCCAAGAGAACGATGGTGAGAGAGTGTTTTTTGATGTCCCATCTGATATCCATCATTCTCCAATCCAGCCAACAGATCAATCATGGCCTCATCAGCACTACTGCCCACTGCAGAAAAAGCCCATACAAGTAGAATCTATATTTTGTTCTACTTGTAAATGACTAGTTACAGCCTACCAGTAAAAAACAAACCCAACCAAACCAAACAAAAAAAGCCCATCACCACTTTAAAATCTACTAGTTTATTACTGTCTAAGGCAAGGCATGCTACAGAAACAGAGCTCTTTTCATACCTTATTTTTTCAAATTTTATGATTTATCTTTTCTAACTCTGTATCTAAAACTCTGACAACTTTCTGGATTTCTGCACTACACTTCTGATTGTACCAGATTTAGTGGATGCAATTCTCTCTCTCCACTCTTCTATTACCTCCTCATATTCCGTAAAGCTTCACTCTCCCCTTTAATTTCAGCATGAGTGCCAGCTTCTGAAGCATCACTGCCTTCTCTTGCTTAATAGCTGTGTTAGCTTTGTTAGGCACTTCTCTCTGTATCACCTGAGGACTTTCAATTACTGCATCTTGTGAAAAGGGATGCTGATTTTGACCAACTATTCTTCCTTCTGTTCTCTACTACAATGCTCAGCTTAGGTTCCCTTTTCATGTCACTGTAAGCTGTTCTATACCAAGGTTTCTCTAAAAACTGAAGGTTTACCTGATTTCACTCCTCTCCTTAATTTTATTTTCTTTTATGTGACCCAAGCTTACAGTAATTCATGCACTTTCCTTCTCATTTTTTATTTTTGTTTTTTAAAAATCCTTCCAAGTCACAAATTTTTCTCACTCTCTTCCTACTTACCTATCATCTGACCTCATAACCAATTTATGACCTCCAGTCTACCAGGCACCTTTGTTACTTCTCTCTCCTTCTCTGGATGAAGAACTACAATATCTACTTTCTTTCCTCGGCAAGCATCATAGAATTACAATAGGATTACAATGATCTTGAGAATTATATAAAACAGATCTCAACATTGGTGAGAAAGGCATTTTACATATTTTGCAAAGGCTTCACAAGACACCATGCAACCTTTTACAATAGAAACCATCCTCTTTTACAGAGCTCTGAACTAACCCACTTTCAATTATACTTTCTGTTCTTGCCTCCTTTGCCCTTTGTGAGGCCCATCATTAAACCCCAACCTGTACTTCATGTTAATATGAACCTTGGGGTATAATTCACAGTGAACAGCAGAATTCATGTGGTTCACAGTCCCTGTGGCACTACAACTCTACAGAGGAATAATAAAGACTAGTGCAGGCTATGAAGGAGCATAAGAGACCCAAATATGCAGCACGTCACTCATAGTCACACAAGACACAAGAAATTAGTAGCTGCATGACAAGAAGGGAGGAGAGAAAAAAAGACAAAAACAAGTCATATAATCTCGATTTGATTCTCTAGTCAATGGAAAAAACCAGACCATTTCAGCACTTCAATTTGGTTGAGCAATTCAAATGTACAGACATAAGGCATACCCTACATATTATTTTAGCCACTTGTTATCTTCTCAGGTTTGCCAGCTCCCACAGAATTTCTTATAGTTCTTTCAATAAATCAAAATCCTTGCCTACAAAACCCCTATAATCAAAATCTTGCCTATTCTCTGCAAAATAGAACAGCAGTACAAGTCTTAATCTAACTTGAACCACTCCTCCCTTCCTAGCAAGAAAAGATTTCAAGGTTGTATATTGTATTACCCACAGACATATACTGTTGCCTAAGCACATACCCACACCTTATAGGTATCAAAAGCAGTGGAGACGACTATGGGTTTTAGATACTCCTTCCTGTCCCACACCATGTGGTTCATATTAACATTATACATTATGTTTACCAAAGAACACACATTGAGATATACCATGAACTACATGCTTTTCATCTTCTCTAGAGTATTTGAAACATTTCTACTTCATGTAGCTTTTCATACAAGTTCCTTTCTTGGTTATTTTATTGTTGTTTCCCCCTTGTGCCACTCACAATTTTACTGTCATGGTTTTCCTCCTCCTCTTAAATATTCTGCTTCTTGTTTCTTTGCCTTCAACCAGTCTTTGTATCTACAAATTTTGGGAAATGCTCTGCTGCAACTTGCCTCTCATTATCAACCTACTATTGCCCAGTATCTCCAGACAGCTGAGCTTCTGAAGACAGATCATATGCATGTTTTCTACCTTAACTGTACGAAAGATGCAGTCAATAACTGCAAGAGTATCATGGGTAGACAGTCAAAATCATCTTCACTCTGATAGTTTTAGCCTTATAGCCCGAGGAACATAAGGAAGAGCAATACCCACAAGAGACTGCATTGAGCTGACCTGGCGAGAGGACAGGGCTTACTGAACCAGTCAAACACAGCAGCCTCTACAAATACAGTCCTGGTGATATTTCTTAGAAAACATATGGTGTGTTTTGGTGGTGGTAGGGTATGTGTGTGTGTGAAGTCTTAACCTGTTTGAAAAACTCCTTGAGATAAACTACTTACTTTCTTTCATGATGGGTAGCTAAGGGAACACAAAGACTGTGGAACAATAAAATAGTCTGGAAGAAAACACATTCCAGTCATACTCACTAAAAACTGTAGTCTGATTCAGTCTTTGAGACAAAGGCTGAAAGCTCTGACTATTCTCCACAATGTTTAAAATCGCTTCTTCATTAATAAGTGCTTCCTCTTCTTTATCAGTAGCCATCCTATTGGAGTCTTTAAAAGAAAAAAAGAAAAAAAAAGAGAAAGCATAAAACCTCAGAGTCAGAGACATCAATACATTACAAAAGCAAGCTACTTTAGAATGGATTTTACTATCCAAGTATATTTCCATTATTTGCTGTGACAATTTTAGAAAGGCTTACTCCACCAAAAATAATAATAACAGCAAAACTGCTCTTTGGTTTTTCATAACTAACAATCACAACTTCCTTGGCTTACTTCTGCTAATAGTACAAACAGCCAAACCACGTCATAGATTTATGCCTAAACAATTAGGATATTAAAAAAACTCACCTTTGCTCAACTTTTTATCGTCATGCACTTCTACCATATTAGCTGGTGTACACGGAAAGGCTTCAGGAGAAAGTACCTCAGAATGTAGTGTTAGCTCAGCAGAGAACTCCTCTGATCCATTACTGTAGTCCAATGATCCTGACAATGTTCTAGTTAATTGAAAAGCAAGTTTTAAATGCATATTTAAGGTTTGCATAGAATACTACATTTTATGACAAATGGCTAAACACTTACACAGAGAAGTCATTTTGCTTGAGAATTTCTTTAAGTCTCTTCTGAAAAAATTTTTCACTCTCTGTTGCTGGCACAAATCCACGGTCTTTAAAATTTGAAAAATATTTGTTATTCAGTTTTACTTTGACCTCTCAACACAGAGAGCAGCTAAAATTACTGATTTTATTAGGCAAAAGGCTCAAAGTTGAAGTGCCTGCTAATTTTTAGTGCCAAATCTGAGGGCTGACTTTCCAAGTGTATTAAAAAACTTTAAATTACTTCACATACTCCCACTGAACTCATTTGCAACTGTGAGTATCAACAGCATTTACAAATCACGATGCAATTACACCAAGGTGAGCATCCAAGAAAAATCAGTGAACAATTTTGAGAAGTCTGGCTTATGCAGCCTGACTAACATTACACAGAAACACAGGAAAAAAGTCAATCAGAAAGTAGTCTGCCTAAGCCAGGAACCTGCCTCTTTCCTTCTTGCAATCCTCTTACTTGCCAAATATCATTCATATTTTCAAAGAAATATGGCCTAGGTTCTGCAGAGAATAGCCTGTTCATTATGCAATTACATTGCAGAGCACAGTCTTCCCTGTGTAACAAATTTTACATAAAAATACAGGGATTTGTCTATCCTATTAGAATTTTAATCGAATATCACCTTAGCTATAATTCCGCAGAAATTAAATGGGACTGCCCTTGTGCATAAACTACAATGGAAAACTTCAAGATAAAGAGATTTAGCTTCGTTGGTATTCAAATGCTTTCCATCACAAAGCATGCAATCTTAAGCGCCATTATCATTCATTCTGTCTAGAATGTCTTGCAGATAGCTGAATCATGATGTTGTTAGGCAAGGTTATGCATCTTGCTTTCAAAATTGGCAAACACACAGTGGACCATCAGTAAGCCTGGAAGTGAAAAAACCAGTACATCTAAAAAACCCTCAAACTTGATACACCAATTTAAATTCTGTCCTCTTGCTTGCTTCTCATTCACAGTTTTGGATTAACAGCTGTACAAATATATATATATATATATTTTTATTTTTTTTTTTACCTTGTGACTCAGGTGGCTTAATCTGAGAAGATTCACATTTCAGTCTCCGTCGCTGCTTTTCATCCTCCCATATAGCTTGCAAACCAGGGTTCCTGCCAATCTGGGCTGAAATACGCAATTATACATGAAGGGAAGTCTGCCAAAGTGACAAAGCATTCTTTCCCCAAATTGGATTCCAAAACTCTTCTTCATCTCTTTGTCATTCTAGCCTGTTATTTTTTAATTGCCATTCCTGCCTTACTCTAGGATTTGGTATTATGTAAAAGTTAAGGTGTAACTACACTTGTTTTCTAGATCTCCTATTTGTAATCTAGATTTTTGGCTTTTTCTGGTCTTCCCACCAAGTATGTGTATAGACGTATATACAGGTGTATGTACATACATATGTATACAGGCACACACCTGACGTTGGTATTTCAATTACTATTCTTCCTATAGCTCTGAAACCTTCTGTTGTGCATTAACAAAAATCTCTTTATATTGCTCTATTTTTATAACCTCTTTTCTTTCAGAGTTAATGAATGTTTTTTTAAACTTTATAAATCTGGAGATCAACAGCTCACTAACACTGAAATCTGGAGTGCGATTTAACTAAGCTGAGCTTTAAAAGAAGAGTGAACTACGACATCATAGTTTCTGTTCTAAAACCATTTTACATGAAAAGTTAGTAACACTTCACCTTCAATATCCAGTTGATTCAAAATGTCAGCAGCTACTGCATCCACCTCCAATTCACAGGTACTTTGTGGTTCAACATCTTTCAACATTAAAGAGCTGTGACAACATACACACCACAGGTTAATTTTATTAATACACTGAGTATGAAATACGTATTATCATTGTTTTTCAACTGGACTAATATCTAAAATTTTTCAGAGGGAACAGGATTGACTAACTGAATGCAGAATTATCAGCTCCCATCCTCACCTGCAAGTTCTTAAACTAATGATCATATTCAAATCTAATTAAATAAGAAATCCGTATCTTGAACTTAAAGGGTTTAGATTTTTCTTTTGTGAGGAGAAGAGAAAGAGCTGGTAAATAACTCCAAGTACTAAAGCAACTACAAAAATGTTCTCCTCCTCAAATGTAAGATGAAATGTTCTATAGAACTCAGCCAATAGGAACAGGTGTGTAGGTGGGACCATGCACCCAGAAAACATAGTGGCAAGAATTTTTCTCTCATTCACAGTTCAGAGCAACGTAGAACACTTTTAACTTTACAACTATTTTTTCTGGGTTTTTTCTTTATTTATCCTGGTGAATAAGAAAGAGAGCATTGACAACCCAAACACATGCTGAACTAAGGATAACTGGCTTGATGAAGACTTAAAATACTAGAAACAGATTCAATAACCAATCACCTTCCTGCTGTGCCTTTTCAGATCTGCAAATGTCAATGACCCTCCACTTGTTGCTGTCAGTGAACAAACATTAAGGAGTCCATGGAGGAAGCTAACAAACAGAAACCATCTCCCAGGTTTACTGTAAAAGTCTGTTTACCCCTTACAATTTTTTAGGGCAATACCAAAAATCCACTCCAAGCTCTTCAACCTTCTGGTAGGGCCTGTACCAATAGGACAAGGGGTAATGGTTTTAAACTGAAAGAGGGTAAATTTAGACTAGACATAAGGAAGATTTTTTTTTCATGATGAGAGTGATGAAACGCTCAAACAGCCTGTCAAAAGACGTGGAAGAAGTCCCACGTCTGAAAACATTCAATGCCAGGTTACAGGGCTCTGAGCAACCTAATCTAGTTGAAGGTGTTCCTCTTCACTGCAGGGGGGCTGGATTAGATGACATTTAAAGGTCTCTTTGAACCCAAGCTATGTTATGATTCTATGCACACTTTTAAAGACAATCCATTGCCATCATGTCCCTCTGTTCCCAGTCACACCATCAGCTGAGAAACAAGTCCATAATATGCTAAAAATGCATACCTTTCATGTCACACACTTCACATTCATCAAAGGATTCAAACAGAGCTGTGCCTGCACAGTGGGCAACAGGAACTGCAGGCAAGCTGAAACTTATATTTTGATCCCACAGTAAGAAAAAACTGCAGGATCACTGGGAAACAAGACTGAGGGAAGAGGCTGCAAGAATTGTTAGCTCCCCTTACAAAATCAAAACACTTCTGGGAACAAGCAAAAAGGGACCACAATACAGAATGGTCACTGATACCAGAACCGTGGTAAAGACCTGCCTTTGACTTGTCTGGAGGATACAAAATCAAAGATCTCAGCTTCCCACTTTCACTAATTTTCTCTTTTAAAATACAATAAAGAAACCAAAAACTAATGGGGGCTGGGGAGAAAGTGAGAAAGAACGAAAGTTCTTGAAAAGTTTAAGAAAAAATGTGTTTTAGTGATCTATTTCTGAAGAGCTTGTTTGATGACTAGAACCATTAACTGAAGCACTTGCTTTTCCTCTGACAAAGACAGCTTTCTATTGTCTCCCCTTCATTTAGCTAGGACGTTCTGTAAAAAAAAAAAAAAAAAACCTATGCCTTGGTTTTCCACATCCCCATCAAGAGTATGGCCAATGATTTGAGAACTGATCAAGACCAAAGACAAAACTGGCCAAGAGCTTCCCAAGCAATCAGATTTCTTACTTACAAGAGACTCTAATATGGACTTCTCATATAAAAATAACAATAAATTCAACATTGCTGAATTTAAAACAAACTGGTAGATGTTAATGTAACTTAAGTATTTTTCCATAGTAGTATCAATTTGAAGCATGTTCTTTGTCTGCAATTCATTCAAACAATTTGAGCAGCTAAAAGGAGAAGTTAGTTCATTTTGCCCAAGCTCTAAATCAAACAGATATGAGGAGTCTTTCTGTCAAAAACTACAGTATTTCAATTTACATGGCACATTATTCAAATTAAGAACACTGAGCTAATAACAGGCCTTCTCTGAAACAAATCTAAGATTTATCATCATTGTAATTAACACTTTCATGATGAAGGCAGGGCTGGCAGTCAAAACTGCACACTCCAAAGACTTACATGGAAGCTAATAAAGACACCCGACACACACAGGAAGTTCTTCATTAGACTTGAAAAATGTCTTCCCAACACAACGAATACTTTAGCTTGGCACTTAACATCCTTGTCAAGGTGAGCTGCTAGACACCCGCACTAGTTGAAGTCATGGCAGTAGCACTACAAGCTTCTGCAACATTCAGGTAAGCCACAAAGGCCAAGAAGTTATTCATTCCCACTTCAGGAAAAACCTTGAAGGGCATATGAGAGCAGAGCAGCTTTAACTGGTCTTCTAACATTTCAATTTATGTTGATTAAAACAAAAACATGAGGTGGTGAGGGGGGAGTACAAACTGTCCTGAACTACGGTGATTTAACATGATTACATGCTGCTTTGGGAACTGTTTCATCTGAGTATTGGCAATAGCTTCGTCAGCTGTTAGGTTTGGTGCTTTTGCTTGCCTGAAACAAATGTGTGCAACCTGTACACAAAGGAACCATATTTCCCATTCTCCCTGATCAAGACACATTTCCTCAGCAGCTACAGCGCTGTTTTTAGCAGGTGAGAAGACAGCACGAAGAAGTCAGAACATGTCTAGTCTCTCAGTTGAAAATACAAACTAGTTCATGGCATTAGCAGTTGTAATGCCTTGGAAGGTATTCAGAAGTGGCCTTTTTGACACAGATTGCCCTATACATCAGACTAATCAACTGCCTCACATTGCATGCATCAGTTCTGCAAAGAAAAATAGTGGTTTTGGTAATGCCAAAACCATGATTTGAGAGTATCTGTATTAGAACAAGGTTAGAAAAGACGACTTAGCAAGTCCCAGACAAAGCTTTTCACAGCATCTATGTTTCGTTTATTAAGAAGGAATGTAGAGAGAACTGTTCACAAGATAAAACTTGTAATACAGATATATGAAAGACGGGGTTAAGTGAGGTGGTGTAGAAGCAACCCAGCTGCATGAGAACAGAAATTTACTCTTTGAAGAAGCAAGATAAATCAGGGTTGCACAACACTGAGTTGCCAAGGCTAGGCTACTTGGGATACTCACACCAGTTAATTTTAAATTGCCTTTTATACCTACACACCAGGTGAAAAACTGCAATACAAATCCATTTTACTTTTATATAAAAAGCTCCAAATACTTAATTTTGAGAACAGAGAAAATAGTCCTTATTTTTGAAGAAAGTAATAGTTTGCTCACACCATCCACTGAGACAAAAACTGTAGTTCAGTGTTGGGCTACACTGTGTGCTGGAAGAGAGATTAGGCCTTGTCGGCCGAAGAGAGAGCCTCGTTCTCAGACCTGGAGGTGACCCTGGGATTACAGCCAGGTCACTGGGGATGGGCTGAGAGAGCATTGTGGGTTTCTAGACAGTGTCGGCCCTATGAGATGTGATAATTGCAGTTTCTGACCTTGTAAGGTATTGTTTATCCTTCACCATAACAGGCAATGTCTGGGAAGTACTCCAGGTGATTGGGGGACACTGAGGTGAACATCTTTCCTGTTTATATGAGGTGATTTCCTGTCTTTCTATTGGTATTTAAGGGAATTTCGGATATGCAATAAAATCTTTGCACCTTTTCCACCATGTTGCAGAGTCCTTGCCCATGCGTGAATACTGCAGTTTAGGATGAAACTTGCACTCAAAGGAACTACCACCATTTGGCTTCTCAGATGCTGAGGCAATGAATTAAAGCTACGGTCAACACATATTTTAAAAAGTGCCCACTACATACAGCTAGGTAGATCAAAGCCCTCAAAAATCTTGAAGAATAATCAACAAGGGCAGTATCTTAATTCACCAGTATTAATGACAGCCTAAGGAAACAAGCTCTGTAATGATCACATCTGAGGTATTTGTAATGTTAAAGAGCACAAGAGACAAAAACAAACTCCATGGAGAATCTGAAAGGTTGTTACTTAACTGTGCTGATAAGGACTCTAAAGTTTGACACAATAATTTTTCATACTCTGTTCATGGCAGAAAACACGTCCTTGTTTTCAGGATGTTCAAGTGACTTAAATAATGTGCACATTATATTAAAAAATCAAACAGCTAAATAAAAACATGCACAGGCTGACAAGCGAGAAAAACAATTGACAGCCACAAACCTAGCAAAAATCTGCAATATTACATATGTGCTAGACTATGCAAAAGCGTTATTTGTCAGATCTTTCTACTTCCATATAAACTAGTGTCTAATAGAAAATCTAGGATTTAAATAAAGAAAGCGTTTCTCAAAAGCCTTCTACCAATCATTCTGCTTTTAACACATCATGTCCAAGTGGCAGACTTGACTGGCAGATTACTCTAAGTCTGATGTTTACCAGAAAGTTTTCTCAATGGAACTCATAGAAGTGTTTTATCATTTATTATCAGCTGCCTGAATGGAATAACAAAATATGTCTCATGTCTAGAACTCATGTCAAAAACTGTTGGATAGCACGACCAGGTTGAGGTGACTGCTGCCCATTTTAGAGTAGGCTTTGTATGTTTCAGTGCGGTAACACTGGCAAGTATTATACCTAAAAGCCTTACAACAAATGGGATTGATTCCTGGGCACTAGAGATTTTGGACATTTGTCTGTTTGATAACAGAAATCATTCTAGAATGGCATTAAAAGAAGTGTCTCTGGCTTAATACAGTGCACTAATCAAAGCAGTGAGTAATTCAGAGATTTGCCATGAGCAAGACAGGACATGGCTGGGTTAAACGCTGCTCTTGGTAAGTGGCCGAGCTGCAAGGTGCTCCTGAGCACGGAAGAGGGAGTTCAGTCACTAAGAAACTTTGACATAGTTCCCAAATGTTTTTTTGAATAAGGAACCATCACTAACATTTCCCCATGCAAAATGCTGCTCATGTTACATATGTGACTTTTAAATTTTGCAATTACCTTCCAGGTATCCAGAATTGTATTTCAGCCAAGTGATATGTTGTGTTCTGAATTCAAGAAATGCCCAATCACTGGCACTGCTTGGTTAAACAAGAGAACTTGTTAACTGCCACTTACAGCAAGGACTTGGCAGATACATGTTCAACTATGTCTAAAACGTATTCTTAATGTACACAAAGGATAATGAGTCTGAACAGACATCCCAGTCACTATGAATACAAGACAGGCCTAGAAGTTTTGTGCTCTCAAACAACATTTGACTGTGTTTTCCCTTCTTGCTTTTTCTTGAAAGAACAACCAGTAACTTAAGCATACAGCTGAAAGGTAGGGAAAGATTTATGCGATCTTCCTATCTGATATAAAAGACAAGCAAAGAACTTAGAAGTTCAGTGATATTTAGAACAAACTTTAAATGCTACTGAAAATAGCAGTCAAGTGGTGAAATACAGTAAGTAAAAAAATTTTGCTCAACAATTCACAAAACAGTTAAATATTTCAATTTGAACTGGACAGAACTTGAAGAGGATGGGATAATAAAGTGAGGGGACTGTGCTGGTACTGTACATGAAACTAGAAATGAATATAGCTGTTGATATGGAAGTTAAGTATGTTGGGAATACAGAACATACTTTGTTAAGGAAACAGAAATAAAGGAAGAAAGGCAGCTTTACAGCCTTTTTTTTTTTTTACAGCTACTGAGTAATGCTGTAGATTGCAAAAATAGAAACAGTTGAGTCACAATCACTTTAGGACACAATTGCAAGGGTTTCCTTGGATAGATATCTCATACTATCTGGGTCAGATTTACCCTCAGTAAGGTTGATCATGACAATTATAGATCCATTAAACCAACCTAGAAGCAAATTTTCAGAATTTGAAAGGAAATTAAGTAGGAAGGCAGTCTGAAAGTGGAACTGCAGTATGTTTGACTACAAGAGCACTGTTTTACATTGATGACTCCCATAAATAATCCAGGAAAATTTTTAACAGGCAAATAATTTTGTGTAGATACAGAACAGAGTAAAATTAGGACAGAAAAGTTCAGGTCTGTTGCTTTGCTGTGGCATGTATGTCCTGCAGCATGGGGAAGACAGTCATGCTAGAATACCCTTAATAAAAAAATTTATTTTCTAGACAAAAGAATGTTTAACACAGTATCAAATGGGAAACAATTTCAGTTGGAGAAATCATAAATGAGTTCCTAATTTATTAAAGCATTTTCAGAGCTAACTAAATGTGAAATTCCGCTTGGTTATATAAAAAGGACAGAGCGTCGACACAAAATGTGTAGAACTGAATATAGACCAGTTTCTGTGACTGAGTTTACTTCACATCTCATTAATACTTTTGGCAGAAAATGCAGCAGTGTAGTAATGAAATATGCTGATAAGGCAAGCCAGTCGACATGCTGGATATATAACCAGATCATAGTATCAAAAAACAAAAGTAGGATAACTCAGAAGCAGAATAATAGAAACAGAATGAAATTTTTAAATGGGATGAAAGGTCCTATAGGAACTCATAATGGATTACAAACAGAAGATTCTCAATTGGAAAAAAGAAAGAAGAGAAACAGCTTGTACTAATAAATCCTAAAATGCTCACAAGCCAAACTGGCATGACAAATGAAACTGTAAAGTGTATCAGGAACTACCATTATCACTGCATATGGTGTGGAGAGAAATTTGTGTAGTATATTATGTAGTATTCAGGCTTTATGATCAAGAAATAAATTCCTGCTGGCAGAACTTCAGTGAACAAATGCTTGGAAAATGGATGGTCTCAGTATTTTCCCCATTGCTGCTAACATCCCACTTCTAGAACATTTGTGAGTGCCGGAGAAGGACTGGCACGAGTGGGGTGCTGCACACCTGGCTGTATACATGGGAGCATGGAAGGAGGAGGAAAGAAGACCTGTGATTACAGCCATGACGATGGATCCTTGGGTCCTGCTCTGCTGAGCTCATCCCTCTCTGATTTTGACAGCCAGGAAGTACTACTTTGCTTCCTTTTTATCTGCCTTCCTCAGATCTATGTAAAGTAACATCAGATAATCCTGGTATAATTTACGATCCAACCTTTAATGTTTAAGTAAGTTGGCTTGCAGAATCAAGATAAATAAAAGTTGAAATTGACTGTGAGTGAAATATGCAGCCAAAAAATGAGAAGAAACAGCCCAAGAACTACTGCACATGAAGTGACCAGAAGTAAAATTGCAATACAATAATCAGATGAATGTTGTTGCAAAATCTCCTTGAAGTAGTAATAGAATCAGAAAACCAGATGTAATCAACACAAGCTCATGTTTCTGCACGCTAGAAAAACCTGAAGTATGGTTTAAGGCACACATTTTCTACTGGGGAAGCAAATTCTCCCAGTACATAACACTAGCAGGAAGTGTGGCATATTGATCCTAATAAGCTCTTCAGAGAAGAATGACAGGAACCACCCAAAGACTGAGAAGACTACTAGATAACAGAAGGACCTGCCAAACATTAGCAAATAGCTTAAAGAATGAACTTGCTGTAGATAAACTACACAAATCAAAGTAGCTTCAGATACTGTGAGTTTCTCTTCCCTCCCCAATTCTGGCCACAAACCCCCCAAATTTCCAGAATTATTCAATTTTCTTATAGGAGTTAAATAATAACAAATTACAAACTGTAGAGTAGGAAATGCCTAGGAAAAAGGAAAAGCATGGGAGACAGACATGAAAATTCTACGCTGAGATTCTTATGTAGCTACCATTTGAACTGCACAAACTGAAATTCTCTGATAACACACTATTCATAGAATCACAGAGTCATTAAGGTTGGAGAAGTCCTCTAAGACCATAAAGTCCAACTGTTAATCTAGCAGTGCTAAACCACGTCCCTCAAGCACCACATTCACATATTTTTCCAACACTTCCAGGAGATTCCACCACTTCCTGGGTAGCCTATTCCAATGCCTGACCACTCTTTCAGTGAAGAAACTAATACTCAGTCTAAGCCTCCCCTGGCACAATTTCAGGCCAGTTTATTTTGTCCTCCCACTTGTTACCTAGGAGAAAACACTGACTGTCACCTGGCTACACCCTCCTGTCAGGTGGCTGTAGAGAGAGGTAAGGTCACCCCTGAGCCTCCTTTCGTCCCGACTAAACAACCCCAGCTCGCGGAGCTGGTCCTCACAGGAGTTGTGCCCCCGACCCTTCACCAGCTTCACTGCCCTTCTCTGGACACACTCTGGCAGCTCAATGTCCTTCTTGTAGTGAGGAGCCCAGAACCGAACAGAGGGTTCGAGGTGTGGCCTCACCAGTAAGGTCACATTAGTTAAGGATGATTACAAAAACATAATCTGTGAACAGATGTGGAAATATTCTCTGTAACTATTAAGCTTGCTGAGCTCTTCATCAAAGTCATCATTCCAAAACCCAGAAAGTCAAATCTTGCCCGTTTTCTCCTAGCTGGATTTTTATAACCATATACCACAAAGTGTCAGGTGACCAAAACTATACGAAGAAACTAAATAATGGTGATTTGCGTAAAACATAGAAGAGTCCTTTAAATGAGAGACTAGAACTCTGTATTACAGGCAAGTTGATGTACATAAGAAAACATGGCATACAACAGAAAAACCTGGTATGCTGACCTTGGTATTTCATCTTCTTCCCATTCAATGAAAGATACGTTGCTCAAATTTTCTGGCAAATGGGTTCTATGATGTTTACTTACACCTGATGTATCACCTAGGGAAAAAAGTAGAATGAGAAAGTAATTCATTTATGTGGCAATATTTTTTACAAATATCATTATATAACTGCATTTATTATTTAATATTACCAGTCCACCTGCTCTTAAAGAATAAATAGCACTGCATGATATCATCTTCATCCATTAACTACGCTACCATATAAATGATCTAATTTTTCTTCTAACATGTAGACACATATAAAAAGAAAATTATATTTCCGACACACTGACATTATTAGAACTACATTTGTTGCATTCTAGTCAAATCTTAACCTAAATTCAATCTTTTCCTATTCGTGAAAATTTCAAAATAAATCATGCAGACTGTGATGTAAACTTCAAAATTTCCGGGGTCCACAGTTTAAATCCCAATGGAAATTAGAAACCAAAGAAAACACTAAGAATTCTACTTCACACTTTTCCTCTTTCTTATTTGTGAGCTGAAAGGGAATATACAATATATTCCAGATACAGTGGTAGTAGCTGTAAGTGGAAACCTGCAACGAAGGCAGATGTTGTCTAACCTACAAATAAAGGAAACACTGTAAGTTTGCTCAGAGGTCTCTGTGTAAGGAAGTGTGCTCCAAAGTCATGCTAGTGAAGTCCTCTCTGAAGAATTCCTACCTCCCTTGAGGTCTCCACCTGAACCCTCAGTCTTCAGAGAAAGGAAAGACAATATACACATGATATGGCACAAGAAAGAAAAAGGCCCAGGAATGGAGTTGGAGGGAGGTAGAATGGGAGAAGACTTTGAAAACTACTCAGTCTCTCACTTCTACCTGAAAGACCAGCTTGAACCTTGAATTTTCTCAGCTATGTTGGTGTCATGCACTAGCAGTTTTCTGGTATTAAATTCACCTTTTAGCCATAGCAAACACTTCTGCATTTGTTAAAGATACACCAATTAAACAACTCAATTGTCATAGGTCTTCAGTAATTAAATATTTACTAGAACATGTATTTTTATTCTATAAATTTCATAATAGTCTTGCTAGTGTGAATTCCACTACTTGGAATATTTGGTTTAGGGATATGTCACGTAGCAAAAAGCCCCAAGTTACTACAGAAGCAACTGGCAGACACCATGCCAAAAGAACCTTACAAGCTACAAACAGAAGCAAGCAGGCTTAATTCCATATCTTCCAGACCAAGCTTTCTGCACCCAGACCAGTTCCTGCAAACCCTGCCCTTCCATCAGACTCTTTCTTAAGTGTACTGACACAGCACAAAGATGTGGCATTCAAGTGGGGTGACAAGACACTCTTATGCTTAGGCAGAGCCAGCTCATATTTCAGTCACACCTGTGTTGTTACGGTCTATGCACTTCGATGCCTAAGCAGGTGATTCCAGAAAGACAACACAAAATATCTGATCCCATTTGCACAGATCCAGCTCAAATCTAGCACACCTCACGGTCTGTGCGTTGGGCAGCTAGTCCAGGAAGAAACACAGCCATGTTTTTACTGCATGGCACATCAGCTAATTCTCCATATTAAAATGTAAGCTGATTATGCATGGAAACATCTCTTGTTATTTTTCATCTGCACCTTGATTATTTTAAGTTGATGAAATGGGACTGATAGTTGTATATTTTAAAGGAAAATACATCTCACAGCACCTATGCAAGATTATAGGCCAACTAGTAAAATATATACTATTACTTTTTAAATTTATATGCATTTCAAATACCACACCACAGCAGTTTCAGTGCATTATTCCCTTTCTTATTCCCTATGAACCCTGTTTTCATACACTTCTAAAAATTCAGGCTCAAATTCCTGTATCAGTTTGTTTCTTCAGTAAAGTTAATCACAGGGACAGAGATTTAAAGACACCTAATATTCCCCTTTTCTCGATATAAAGATCTTTAAAGACAGTAGCAATGACACATCAAGGTCTTTCAGAGTTGTATTACAGAAGCAGATTCAGCTACTGAAAATAAAAGTTTAGCAATAGTTGCAGTGGTATGTGGTGCATGAATGAATAGGCAGCCTTCTTCACAGCCCATAGACAACAACTTGAGAAAATGAACTGCTGCACCTTCTGGATATAGGCTGATGAAAGCAGAATATTCCTGCTAATACAAATTTGTGTGCTGACCTCTCTCAGCCTTCAAAAAGGTCTACTTATCTTAGTGAGAAAAATACCACTATGAACAAGCTCCTGAGGCTGCCTGTTTACACTGACAAACATATTAATTGTCAGACTCAAATTATTATCATCCAGGGGAAGTAAGGTAAGTGTTTGCTGCACATTTTTTGGCAAAGGCTTTTACTGCTGTCTAAGAAACAATGTTTGGCCTGGCCTGTGTGACACAGCTATACCTGACTGAAAGGAATGCACACTCCCACAACACAGATGCTGAGGAACAGGCAGGTAAAGTGTGTCAGCTGCAAGCAGAGGCTGTGCCTTCCACACCACTCCAACAGCCTGAGCTCAGAGAGGGTTGCTGTACAAGGACAGGCCTCTTGACAGCAGTGCCTCTGTAAGGCTGCATCGGGGACAAACCATTTGTTGCTCGGCTGCTGTGCCAGGAGCAGCAGACACTGATCCTGTGCCTGGGGACTCCAACAGACTGAGGCAGGCTACTGATGCGTGTGTGATGTGCAGCCATGCAAACCAGAATGAATCTTCCTAGGAGCACTGCAGCCAGTATCTGAACAAGCCAGACAAGGTAGTGTCTTTTTTTTCCTTTTATCTTACTGGATTCTTCCCTATAAGAATAGTTAACATCCACTGGTCTCGGCCCATGCTCCTCTTTCAACCCTTTGTTCCCATGCAAGATTTAGGTCTCTCATCCTTAAATAAATGATGGAGAATATAAATAGCCTATGTTTTTCATCTATCATCTGAAAGAGAGAAAAAAAAGAGCTATGGAAAAAGAATGGAAGCAACTATTTGACACGATCACATTGCATGATTCCAGAAGGCTGATTTGAATATTTGGAAGACTAAAGGTACCTAACTATACTTCCTCAGGACTGAAAAACGTGAAAATGCTGTCCATGGCTGAGCTTTTGCCTTCCTACAGTTTGGACACCAGCAAAAAGTGTGGCCTGCTGTTGAGCATGAAAAGAGTATTTTCCTTTAAACAAGAGTTAAGTTATAAAACTCCATGATCTAATCCATTGCTGTCTGAATACATATGCATAAAAATAAGGAGGAAATTCAGCAGGATTATTGCTTGGTGTTGTTACAGAAAGATACTTCACCATTCCCTTCAACTTTTGCTTTAGCTGTAGGAACAATTATGATTTAGGTAAACAATACTTACTTTACTAAACGTTAAGTACCAAAGGCATTATGCTTTTTCTACTGTTATCTCTCCTTTATAATGAAGAATTTAGAAGAACTAGGCATGATCTCATCAAACTTAATTTTTATGTCAATGTGTACATTCAAAATGCCAAACTAATTTTTTAAAATACCTCCTTTGCTCACACACTAAAAATTCAAGCTCTACCTTAAAGCAAATGACTTTAGCACAAACACAAGCATTTTAATTAAGAACATTGATTGTCATCAGAGCAAAATCATTAGCCATAATTTTGTAAAGACACTATTGCACAACAACAAAAAAATTTGAATTGATAAAAGAATCAAAACCATAAAAAATAAAGCAACAGTATTATTATGCTATCTTTCATGTCAACTAAATATTAACAATTTTTTATCTAGAAAAGAGGTGTGGTCATCTTGTGAAACAGCCACAGCTCCACTGCTGACACAAGAGATGTTTGTGTTTCTTGAAATACAGCATCTTATTTCAGGAAGCAGGCTCTTCCTCAACCCCCATACAGAGGCATAAAAAGGAAAAAAGCTACATATGGACTTTGTTTTGACACAGAAAGCAAACTTCAGAGAAACAACACAATACCCATTCAGCCAAACTACAGGAAAAGACTGACAGCTAGTGACATCTTGTTCAAAATGGTAGTTTTTAGCCTTCAAAGCAATTATTTGGTCTTAAGAAATAAACACCTTACCTTTTCTCCTTGCCTTTCTGAATTTGACAGCAGCCAGGTTTATTAGATTCATTCCATATAAATTGTAGTCTATAAAGAGTTGGAGGAGGTAGGGAATATGGGCTTCATGAGGCTGGTAAGATTTGTTCATTATGGCTCCACCTTGTAGAAGCTCACAAACTCTAAAACACAAATTAAGACATAAATAAAAAATTATTTCAGTCCTACAATATTGATACTTGACCTTATCAAAATATAAAATACTTAGATATTTTAAATTTTGCCTTACTTGTACTTTTAACTTAAGAACTGTGTTTTCACAGTAACAGATGAACAAAAATGATCTCTGCTAATAATGATACAATATTTGGGTGTTAGTTACAAAGGAGCCTTGAATCCTTCAGCTTAAAAAACCACGAAACTCTGAAAAAAACCATCCTACAATATTCTATTCCAGCAAGTGATCCAAAAGCCACTACAAGCCATGGAAATCTTTCAACAGAACAACTGTGGCAGCTGTGTGCTTACACACCAGTAATAAGTTTGAAAGTCACTCTAGTTCTCCTTGACATATATATGACACATATGATGTCCTTCATGGCTTTAAAGCTACATATCGTGTACTCAGAAGCAGTATTTTAAAACTCTGTAGAAGGACAAATCCTCTCTTTTAAACAGAAACACATTAAAAAATAACTGCAAGTATTTGGATAATTATAAATTGGTGCAATACGTTTATCTCAAATTAACATACACCTATACAAGAAAGAAAAGCACTAAACATGTCTAAATGCAACAAACTGGGATTAAAAATAAAGTTTTATACAGAAAAAAGAAAGGAATAATTCAAGTGAAGTGTCAGTCTTTATTTGGATAGGAGCAATTCAAACATGAGAAGGTGTAAATTTTGAAACAACTGTCACGTCATACATTAAGACAGGAATTTAAATAATGCAAAATTTCACTTGCCTAGAAGAAAAATCAGACAATCCTGTTTTATGATCATGTATTGGACATTTTAAAAAACGTTACAGTATGTAATAGCACACACTCAAGGGATTTCAGTTTATGCTTGGGAAATAATTTCTCCTTATTTATTCCTGAATTTACTGCAACTACTTCGACAGTAAGATTGAAATCAGCAGCACTTTTATATAACAGAACATTACTCTACTAAGAAATAGAGAACTTGTCTAATAAAAAAACTATCCAGTTTTCCAAGTAAATCTTAAATTTAGTAATTGTTGCTAGAATTAAAACCCACTAAAATTCACTTCATAATACATGAAATTAAGCCATATGAAGGACAGCTACATTGTTTACCTTAAGAGTTACAGGAAAAGTAACCTGATGCAAATTTGTTTAAGTGTTCAAGAATTGCAGTAAACACAAAACAACTAAAGGCAAGTATGTTTTGGTATTGCTTTCCTAACATGCTATTGCTTTAAAAGATTATTGGTGTGCTTAAAATTAGCAATTTTTAAAGTGTTTCGAAAACTGTGGGACAATAATTTTGGAGCTTTTATTTTGTTAAGATATTGGTGAATCTTGCTTCAAATCTGACTTTTGAATTCATGATATATGGAAATCAGACAGAACTTTGTATTTCCACATCCTTACCTTTTTACCATTGCAGGATTGTAAAGATAAATCTTCATAAACTGTCTCTCCTTTTCATGGTAACCATAAAAAGGCCTGGAGAGAAAGACATAAAAGCAAGAAGCTAGCCAGTGCTGTGGCATTTATTCAGTGACATTTTACTATAAAGAGTATTAAATAAGCATGTCTTCTCTACCCAGGTAAAGATGAAGATGTACTTCATTTAGGTCTTCCCCATTAGCCTCTCATGCAAACAAACAAAATACCTGAAACACTCTCTTATGCTGCTTTGAGGCAATGAGCAGCTGACTTTCAGTAATGATTGTTCTGAAGTTCTAAGGCAAGAGAGGTGAAAAAGAGGCAGGTTCTCCCAATTTCTACCTGTTCTTTTCTCACTGATTCAAGTAAAGATTGTCATCAACAGTTTACTCTGCTCAGTTTTCACTATGAGAGTTACAGCTACACTACAATTTACATAGTTCTCACAAAAAGAACAACATCAAGAAATTTGGTAGGTGACCTTCTTTGTTACTGCAAAAACATCAGAAAGTTCTGATTGAAAATAAAAACAAGTTATTGCAGCCACTTTACTCACAATATATAGAAGCCACCAAAACTGCCTGGGAACACAAATATTATCTTCCTACACTTAACAATTAGAAAGAATATATTTCAGAAATGCATGAAAAAAGCAAAAACATAGTGCTGCACAACACTGAAAATTAGCATTTACATTGTTTTGAAGATGAAAAATTTAATACATATATCTAGATTACCTGTGTTCCTCCAGGATATTTTCCTATTATTCATTATGATTTGACTTATTTTCCAGCCCTTGGTTATACAAGTGAAATAAAAATTAACTAACAGAATCCTTAAAATGTTCATTCATTCATGCTGACATTCAATAATAGCACATAGTTCAGCAGCAATAGAAAACTACACCAAATAAAACATAATGGTCATCTTGCTAGATTAGTAAACGTATGTTTAAAAGCCTCTACTTCCTGGCCTGTGCTGCTGGAAGAATCAGACAGATAAACATGACCTGACAGTCTCCATGGGGGCCATTTCAGATGAACAAAAAAAAAAAAGACCACCTAGACTCAGGCTCCTGCAAGACATGCCTGGGCTCAGGGAACCTAGAATAATCCAGAGAGGTAGAAAATGCTGCATGTAAAGTACTGCTCTAACAGCAGAGACAGTAAAAGATAACAAGAACAGATTTTGCAAAATTATACACACTAGGATACAATTTAGGAAAAAATGGTTGTGTCAAGAAGGTTTTTTGGGAAAACCTGTTAACTCTGTTAAAGTCAGGGCAAGTGAGAAGAGTTACTTAGAAGTTGTATAGCCCTGTATGAAGACATACATAGGTAGGGAATGAAAAAGGATTAGCACTGCAATCACCCAAGTCCAAAGTGCTTCCATGTAGTACAACTGCAAAAAACATTTCGAAACAGGCAACCAAAACTCCTGACAGGTCATACTTACGTTCCAGATACTAATGATACTTTGAAAACATGCTGAACAGTAGAAGCTGGACTGCCTAAAGCCACATTGAGTGCTCTGTCAATGCTGAATGCCACTTGACGAAGGTAGCATTCTGGATGCTGTCCAAAACCATCGTACGGTACATAGAGGTAAGGAAAGATACCATGTAAGTGGAGACAAGTCTTCTGACCTGAAAAAAAAGAAGGTAAACGTTTATTTTCTAAGGACTATTTTTTCTTCTTCTAAGTAGTTGCTACATCTGAATTTTTTCATATTATTTTCAGGTTCTGCAGACAGGATAAATTTATGACACAAGTGCAGGTGGGTTTCAAACAAAAGTACTAATGTAGAGTAGTTCTGACACTTGATTCACTGACAAAACCAGTACAGATCAGATGTGGTTATGAGACATACACATAATTACACCTGTGTAACAACAGAATTCACTACTAATTATTTTCTTCATGGTAGTAACACAACATCTCTCTAAGAATAACTTTGCATACTGAGTAAGTGTTGGATGGTTAACAGTTTCTCAGCCTTTGTGAAAATTTTTCAGTATCAATCACACTAACTCTCAGAAATTAAAAAGAACATCCAGAGCACCTATGAGGCCATTCAATATTCTAGCTGTTAAGGCATAAGTTGGGATGTGGAAAAAAACCCAGGTGATTTTCAACTTTTAAAATCTGTGGATCCCTGAGAGATTTCTACTGTATATGCAAATCTCTAGACTTCTAACAACGCGCTTACTTCTCAGCATTAGCTTCTGTGAGTCTGCAATAAGAGCAGAGTGAAAGGACACACCATGAAAACCTTTGTGCTAGACCACAGTCTGAGCTCCTCATTCAGACAAGGCAGTACAGTGATATGGACTGGGACCTCCCAAACCCACCACATTTTTGGGGGGACTAGTCTCAACTACAATGCATGTTATCTGTTCTTTTCTCATCACGATATAACAAAGCATGCATTCAGTGGCATTCATTTGCCACCTTTTCAGTCCCCAAAATCATTCATGACTTCTCACTGCCAATGAAAAGCTTCCACAGAAAAATACTGTAAGCATGTGTTGCTGATTAACAACCACCACCACAATGACAGGCAGCACATATCCCTTTGCATTTTGTTTGGATGAACTCCCTGCATGAGGACAGCAAAACTGACTGTGCTTTCATCACCCAGGAGATGAATGTTAGAAAGAGGGAGCCCAACCTCACTGGTCCACAAGACCAATGAAAAGATTTCCAGAAGTTCACTCTTTCGAACTGAGGTTATTTCTCAGCAGGTGGAGCTTGCCTGAAGTATTTACACTCAATCATATACCAGTGGCCACCCAGTGAAGACAGCTGAAGTCCATTAAAGCACAGCAATAACAAGACCTTCAGGCTGAGGACTGCCTGCAAATCTTTTACACCTATGAAAAGCACGACCAAAAATCCCTGTAACAGTATAGCTTTTTTGGTCTCTTTTTTAAAACTGGGGTCAGATGTATTGTTCTTTAAATTATGTTTAGAAGTAAAATAATTGCTTGAAAAAATGGTACTACAAGTCCATTTTCCACGGTGAATTTTATTCTTCTTGCAAGTCAACTCCATCAAGTCTCCTCATCAATGTTGAAATACAGTCTATATATACATTCATAATGCTGAAGTCATCATCTGTGAATTCTGCCCATGCCTTTAAAATATTTCAGGAGAACAGAATTCTTATTTATATATCATGCTTTACAGATAACAATGCACAAAAAGAAGGGGGAAACTAAAGAAACTAAGAACTACAGGTTTGTCCGGGGGGTTTTAAATGGTAAAATAAAGGACAGTAACAGCTTTATATGGCAGAAAACTTCTTCACCCCTAAGGTGGAAAAAGTAATATATTAGTAGCATATGAACTGAGAGAGGATTGATTCGTGCAGTTGTAGCAAACCATTTATTTTCTGTACCAAGTCACCAGCAAATCTGAGTATATACTGATGGTTGTATTTAAGACTGATTTTGAAATAAGAATCCCCCATCCAAATATAATTAAAAGAAAATTAATAGCTGTTTAAAGTTCTACAGTTTCTCTATTCAAGTTTGGTTGTTTGGTTTTGGAAAGGGTTTGAGTTTGGGGTTTTTTTACTATTTTTGTTGCTAAGTTGGAAAGGGTGGGTTGCTGTTGTTGTTTTTTCTTTTTAAAATGTATCCCAGGATCATGTTCAGGGGGAAATTCAAACTAGTTCATAAAATAATTTGTCTGAATGCCCACTGCAGCTTAAAAAAACACATGAACAAACCAACTCACCACGAGCTAAATTTGATACTGGAATGCAGACTGATTTTCTGTATATACAAATATACATGTCTATCCCCCATGAATTTTATAAATTCAGGTGTTTGCTTCCTAGAGACCTTGTCAGTCAGAATCAGTTCCACATTTAACACTTTTTATTTGCACTACTAGCTATGAACTCCCTTCAAAAGCATGGATTTTTTCATAATTAAAAAAATACCTTAGCTTTAATGGTTGTCCAAGTATTCTGAGTTACAGGTAATTTATGTTCCCTTAGAATGCAAAATTGCAAAGCATCAAAATAAACAGAACAGTGACACAGTCTAAACCTACTGTACTTAAATTCAGGTTCCTTTCAAGTTAAGCAGCTATTTAACAGTTCTTGCTGAACTGAAAACGTAATTTTCTCGTTGAATAAAAAAGAGAACACATGACAAAGAAAGTTTCCTTCTATTTCCTTCTGTTTCCTTCCCCTGTACTCCCCTTTAAGTGCAAAAAATCCCATGAAAAACACTATGGATTTCAATTGAGCAGAGTCAAATTACCACTTAACTCCAGGGAACACACACCCTGAGCTGCTTTTCATTTTTGATTCTGCCAAGAAAGCAAACAAGTTACTGCTG
Organism: Oriolus oriolus; assembly: GCA_013400235.1. NCBI lineage: Eukaryota > Metazoa > Chordata > Aves > Passeriformes > Corvidae > Oriolus > Oriolus oriolus. The sequence goes on along the minus strand of VXBT01000852.1, from coordinate 262,781 downwards.
ATCTAAGACTCCTATTAGGCTAGCAGCTGTCAAGTTACATGGGTTTACACAGCTACCTACTTTGATCCTTCATAGTATTGATTATCATGATATTTGGTTATACTGCTATTTTTACTTAAAATCGACATTATTACAAGTCTGACCCTGCTACTGTTGAGAACAGTCAGTTATTTCCACCATTTAGGTAAAATTATCAAAGTGCAGCAAATAGTCATGGTTATCACGGTACTGAGCTTGAAGCCCAGACTCCAGTATCAGCAACCATGGTTTGCACTAAGCCATTACAAATTCTAGTGGATTCTTTCCAATAGAGCCACAAAGAGAAAAAAAGATCTACCCACTGAGGATTTCAGGCTACACAGACCTGCCAATTTACATAAATTAAAAACCTGGCTTGGGAAAAGGTTAATTGGTTTCATGGTTTAAATATGTTAATCTTACATTCCTGTTTCTTTTTGGAGATACAGAGAAACAAATTTGTACCACTAGAACAGCACAGACTGCTACAGCGCCCACTCACAGTGACAAGATGATGTTATTTTTGTATCTACTCATCACTTTCTTCACATCTGTAGAATCAATGGAAGTGGTGCTCAACAGCCGATTCTGCGTATGACTGCTCTCCTCAGAATTTCTGGATACAAAATTGGCCACTGATGGGACAGGCCACTGAAATGTTTCCTTCTGTGGCCTCCTCATAGACCTAAAAAAATGACGTCTGCACTGACTGACTTATGCGCAGATCAAGCATCCCAGTATGACTCAAGGAGACTGGTAAGTAAATGTACAGACACCTATACATAAAGCTGAGGCTTAATCATGAGTCTGTGTAAGGCACTGAATGAAGTGGTAAATGAAGGAACACAAAAATCGCTGCTATAACATAGAAAAAAGGCAGTACACAAAACCTGGAGATATTATGAGATACTCAACTAGCAAACTGGCTATCTTCTCTGAAAAGAAGACACTGCCAACGAAATGTCAATACAGATAAATAGACATAATAATAATGAATCAATACTTCAAAAATAATATAAATGCAATATTTTCATACAATATAGAAAGAAAGCCCACCTGCCAAACCCATACTTACAAAAGCAAGAGGTGTAAATAGTACTGAAGTATTAAAATAAAGCATTTTGCATACTTGAAACCCATGAGAGAGAGATTAAGAAATCTGGTATTTTTTCTGAAAGATGGTTGCCATATACATTACTATTAGGAGCACATACCAAGCATAATCCTTGAGTTACTCCACAATTTTTACAATTACAAGAAAAATCTGCAGCAACCCTAAGATAAAAAGCTTCAATATTACCAGAAGAGAACTGAAACCAGTATGATAATGCAATGCAAAGATGCTCAATAACTACTTAGCAAGATACAAGAACTGACGTCTTCTGACCACCGGAATGCTCAGTCATGCAGGATGATTTGGTAGGGAAAAAACTGAGATGCAATCTACACAGAACAGCTGAAGTTGGAATGGACCTCTGGAAGTCATCCTGTCCAGCCCCTTGCCCAAGTTTATGAACACCTAATTTCACAGTACAACCAGTTTCAAGTGTCCTCAGAGAAGTGCTTTTTCACCATTTGCCATCACTGACTTTGATTTAAACTTCTAAAAACTTTCCAGCGAGATAAAATTAGACAAATTTCTGTACAAAAGAACAGTGTGAAAATTATATATAAGGGAACTTATTTTATTGTCCAGTTCAGGTATAAAGCTTGCAAACAAGATAGACATGGAGCACATGAACATCTGCGTATATATTCCAAGAGAAAATAGAAGTCCATATGTTCTAGATGGAATTCCACACACACCTGACTACCTGCTGGCTCATATTCCATCAAGGAGAGAGCTTCTGCAGATACTGTCTCCATTTATTTCCTCCAGAGGACTTATAATCTCATGGGAGAACTGTCTGAACAAATGATGATCACAGAACGCAATCAGGTTGGCCAAGAATGATTCACCTTGAGTGAATTCATTCTGACTGCTCTAATTTCCAATAATGAATGAGAACGTGTTCTACAGTTGTGATACAGTTCAACTTACTTTTCATAAATGATACTCAAAAGCTGTGTAGCTCCTATCCTGTAATTCTTAATTTAGGAACTGACTACAGAACCCTCACAAACTGAACTCAGTACTGGAAACATTCTGAATGGACGTTTTCTTTAGTATTTAGAAAACAAAAACTAGATCTACATCTAGATAAATAACTTCAGAAAACAGTTCAATGTTAGTCTACATGCAGATGTATTTTGCTGTGATATTTCTGCTACAGAACAAGCTTCTCTCATTATAAGAAGCTAAGTAAAGCCGTGGGGAACAATGGTGCGGAAGTAAAATGGAGACTACAGCAGCACTTAAAAGCATAGCAAAACCCTGAGATTTTAGGAAATTCGGACTGGGAATTAATAAAGAGATGCAGATGATGGAAGACAAATGGCTTTTTATACACTTGCAACCTATTAGAAGCACTTTAGGTGCAGTTTTGTAAAGTGGAAGAACTAATTAAGCACGGACAAGCAGCAGAAGAAGAATGCACACAAACACATCAAGCGTCGCTACAGGATGCAGAAAAAAACCAGACAATCATAAGGGATTTCTTTCCTTTAACAGCACCAAAGCAAAATCATTAGACATCAAAAGACATGACACTACCATCTTAAAAAGAAAATTGGTATTTTCAACTAACTGTTGAACCACTTACATTCAAAAACACTTGAAAAATGAACTGTGAATAGTGACACCTACAGAGAATTAGAAAACTAACAATCCTGTTGTAAAAACAATTCTAAAAATGAAAATTTGTAAGTGGAATAAAAAAATTCCTTTGTGCAATAAAAGTTCCTGTGTCAAAGGCAATCTCACTCTTTCTCCAGGAACAGGCTTCAGAAAGCAACATCAAGTTGTAACAGGAGTACTCAATCTACCGTGCTTGGTAGGTGCAACATGGGCATCTTGTGCACAGTTCAGACGGTGCTTTAAGTCTAAGCTACGCTGCTCACTGGGGTGGGCTTGTCAAGCCTGTATCACTGAATACCATCAGAACAGAGCTACTGCAAAGGGACAAGACTCCATTACTTTCTAGTGCTAACACAGCCTGTGAAACCACAGCCATCATTCCTTCCTCTGACACAAAGCAAACGGATAACACATGGAAGACTGGTGAAGTAAGGTAATGCTTTGATGAAGACAAATCCCTTTCCAAACAAAACTTTGGAAGATCTTTCCCCCTAAAACTCTTGCTAAATCATTCAGAAACATAAGAGTTCACGCTTTTAATCTCAAAGAGCTCTTCAGCAGTATATTACATTAATGTAACTCCTTCAGTGATTACATGAAACTTTCAATCTTCTCCCAGTGCCATGAAACAAGTCAGCCTTTTCACAAGGATTGAAAAGAAAGGGAGAACTACATACACTGCAGTCTTGGATATTAGAGAATACTGGATGTCAGAGAAACAAGAATAATTAAATTAGGCCTCACAGCAGCAAGATATCCTCAAAACATAATCGAGAACAGAGCACAAAGACCTTATTTCACATATAATATTAGATATTTGTGTCAAGGTTTTCAGTTTTTCCCTAGGATGTGAGAAAACACTTATTTCAGTAATACCTGCAAATGGGACCAAAAAATTTTTTTCTTACATTTGTTGGAATCCAAATGGAGTGCCCAGTTATTTATAATTCTTTAGCCAGTTTCTTGCAACACTAATACTTTTCCAAGAATGAAGACAAAAAAAACCCAAACAAAAACACTAGGAAAATGAGGCCTTTGACTCACTGCAGTCAGATTTTTCCTCAGCCCTGATGCAGGGATCCTTAGTGAAGGAGAAGAGCTGGGTTTTCTGTCTGTAATTTAAAATTACACACCTCTATATAACTAGGTGCATGTTGGTGTGATACCCTGAGGCATGGGGGAAACAAGGATCAGAGAAAAGGAGATCTCTGGGCAGTATGGAGATTCAAACAAGAAGTCCACAAGCTTCCTTCAATTCGGTATCTTACAAAGGACAAATTCAAGTTTAGGTAATGCCAAATAAAATTACATTTGAAAAACGGATTTTTACTGATATGTCAAACTAATATCCATACAATTAATTTGCCCACTGATAGCTTTTTACATCAAACCTAAGTTGTCTTAATCATTTGAAATATTAGGCCTAAGAGACCATGTGGTTCACCAAGTCTTGTCTTCTCCAGTCTAGCAAGCCACATAATAGTCACGCAAAACTGAAGACTATTAGATACTTTGAAGCATGAAGTATCCAAAGAAGAAATAACCTTTGAGACCTCTCAGGCTCGAATTTACCTTCGGAATTACTGCTGATGGCAAGTATCAATTTTAAGTTCCAAAAGCAAGGCCACCATCGTTATCTTACTGAGAATTTTTAACATATATTTTTTAGACTAATATGTAAGAAAGGGATTGATTTTTTTTTTTACACATAAACAATGAGCAAACCCCAAGAAAAAGCATAAAAGTTGAAACACTTTATTTAATACATCAACTCAGTGAAGATATTATCATCTCCATAAAAATACCTCCTCCTGACTGGAATTGATTAGGATGGATCTTTTTTGAATTCCTGCTGTGACATTAGAAAACAATCTCAGAAGCACTACTGATAAGCCTAACTATTTATAGGATGCAAAGGTAAATCATCAGAAAGGAATATCTATTCCCTACTGTTATCATCAAGCAAAAATAACTGAAATATAACTGAAGAAATTTACTGTTATGCAGCCCAACTAAAACCAGGAAAGTCCAGAGATGCAGAAGATAATTTAAAAGAACAAATCTCCAGAAATAATGGAGATGAAAGAAGGTAAGCATCTCAAAAAGCAAATATAAGCTATGTACAAACCATCTTCAAGCTGATGACTGCGAGTTACAGAAATAGCCATAGTATTTTCTTCTTTTCTTAAGACACACAAGACGAGGTCAGGTATTCGCTTACTAAGTGCCCATCCATAAAATGAACCGCATACAAAATATTATTCTTGCTTCCTCTATGGACAGATTACTCATATAAGCAGCTGGACAGTATCAGCAACTATTTCTAGAATGAGTATCAAAAATCACTACAAAGCCAGCTAAAATGAACTAAAACACACAAAGGAGGCAAATGCAGCTGGCCCCAGCTACAAATTCTAGCGATCATACCAGGCTCTTGGCATTCACAGGCTGGCAGCACAGTCTACGCTGCTATTCCGGAAAGAAACACAACCACATGAAAGCAACACAGGCAGACTATGTTAGACCACACTGACCAAAGCATAGCTGAATAGAAAAGAGTGTATTTACTAGTCCCAGGTAAACTGATGAGGTGTACTTCACCACATCCTCTAAAAGATGAAACAACAAGTCAGTAGTGAGAAGGGGGAGCAGAGTAGTCACACAGCCTTTGGTTTCCATTTCCCTCAATGACTGTTAATTAAAGACTGACACTGCCACACAAGTTCTGGTAGCTATCTTACAGGTCTTTCTTGGTGCAAGTAACACAAGCCACATGTAAATGGTGAATGCTGCACAGCCACATAAAAAGAAAAAGTTTTTGTGGTTGGTAACTGAACTTTCAGTTCTGTATGAGGCTCATCTACCTATTTAATCACTGTGATGTATATGCATTGCTCCAGCCACAACTCATCTCTTTCTCCTGCGTCACACAAAATCAACTGAAACATTCTTGTTCAACAGGTATTTTGCTGCCAGCTACAGAGCTAGTTAGAAAAAAGCACCATAAATTATTGCCAAAAATTATTTGTTACACTAAACTGCAGGCAAAAAGCCCCCTGGCCTTGTGGTAAGGTTAACAGTGTTTTCATCAGTATTATCTTTCACAGACACTTTTCAGAAATGTTGACTATAAATTCCTGAACAACACCAAGCTTTTGTAATACCCCCAAAATTACACACTGTAGAGTATATACACTCTCATGAATCAGATTAGTCTATGTTAACAAGCAAACGACATCACATTCTGCTTGTTTTCTCTTCCTCTATTCTTCAAACAGCACTAAATAATTCTATAAATGAAATTTTTGGGTTTGTATTTGCATTAGGATCTCTCACTTGCAGGTAACTCTCATTTCAGCCTGTTCCTCGAGCTGATGAAAGCTACAGGATGTGCTCCACAAATACAAGCACTGCTCTTAGGCTACCCATAAACAAATCTGCAATACTTGGTACTCCTTATCACACATACCCTTTTATTTCATCAAAGAAATTCTTAACATCTTTTGTATCTTCTAGGCTTATAATTTTTGGACAAGCAGCAACTTACTAGGAAGTACTTCCTTACTACAGACACCTTCCAAATTTCTGTGTAAGCTTTGAAATGACTACATGGTGTTTGACAGTAATAGTAGGGGACAGAATCTCATGACCCAGGAAATAAAATGCGATCTTAATATCATACTAAACTCTGTGTTCCAGGTTTATGCGGCAAGTGGTTGGCAGAGGAGAGGTTGCTGTGGGAAGAAGCCACAGGCTGCCCCGTGTGGGACACAGCCAGATCCAACAGACATACTGCAGAGCACGGCTGAGTCCCTCAGCCAAGCCAGGGACAATTCTGGGAAAACATGTTTAAGAAAGGGAACACCAAAGTCAGAGGAAAGTGGAGGAGGAACATCTCTATGGAACAGCAGATATCCCCTGCAGCCCATGGAGGATGCCACAGTGGAGCACAAGGATATCCCTGAAGGAACTGAAGCCCGTGGAGAGTCCACATCAGAGCAAAGCAAAGATGTGATGAGGAAGAAGGAAGAGAGAGACACCATTATGTACTGGCTGCAACCCCCCTGCCATTCTCCATGTGAGCTTACATGGCAGGGGTAGGGTATGTGAGAAATAGAGCTGAGCCTGGGGGAAAGGGGAGGAAAGGTGTGTTGGTTTGAGTTTGTTTCTCACTACCTGAATCGATTTTAGTTGGCAATAAATTAGCTACTTTTTTTTCCCAAAAAGAGTTCATTTTGCCTGCAATGATAATTGGTAAGCAATTTCCCTGTTGTTATCTCAACCTACTGTTTTAGTGTTTCTGTTTTTCCTATTTTACTCCCCTGCATTACCAGACTGGAGGTGGTGGGTTGAACAACCAAGCATCAGGGTAGGAATTTTGATGTTGACCAAGGCTGGCTCAGCACAGACCACCTAACAGAAATGATCCTCTGGATGTCAACCTCTGAAATATACTAACTACATCAGATAGTAAAGGTAACAAAGTAAAGCAAGCCTTAGTGCTGGTAGACTCCTACCTGCTACCTTGTGATCTCTAACTGCACCAGGAAACTTCACAGGGTGTTACAGCTGCAAGTCTCTGCTTTAAACCTTTACTCAAAGAAGTTTCAGCCTACTTGATTTAACTTAATAAAAACAATATACAGCCTCAATCACACCAAAGTAACAAAACCTTTCAATGCAACATTAATAAATTTAACCACAAGTTTGCCTAAAATAAAGTAGTTCTATTACCACAGCTTACATTAAATGATGTAATGGTATAAACATTGTCTGTTTGTTGTGTTAATACATAATTAAACAATGTGGGAGACAGTATTATCCTTTACAACAAACCTACTTAAAAACATATTAGTGAAAGATATGCCTGTTCATGAGTCTTCCAAAAAAGGTTGTGCATGAAGGTGCAGAATATGGAAGACATTTCCATGTAGGGGAGAAAGAGAAACTATAGCAAGCAGACAGAACGATAAAATGCTCTAATCCATTGAAGCTTTTTAAACTGAGATTGCACACACCTCAAATCCTTATTAAAGTTCTTCCCTAAAGATCCTCATGACAGGATCTTTCAAGCAGCTACACAAGGGAAACAATTTTCATCTGATAACAGCAGCATTTGGTGTGCCATGACCACATCCTCAGCCAAACTCAATTCTATAACGCAGTTAGAGAGGGAGCAGCTCCATACATGACTTACAGAAATTGTATTCTTGAAAACTGGTGGTCTGAATCCTGATTTATCTAACAGAATTGTAAATGCTGAGCAATTCTCTAGTTTATATCACACACACACACAAAAATCTTACCATCCCCTTTTCCTTCATATAATTTTTAACCTTCACTCCCACTTAGCAGTTGTTCAATAATTGTACAAACAAAGAGTTACTCAGGATTAACTTGACAGGTACTGTGTAAGTGCAAAACCAACAGTTTTAAACAGTGGAAACAACAGCAACATTAGAAAAAAATCAGATCACAGCATTTTTCAGTACTTTTTAAAAATTGTTTTCCTTCACACTAAAGAGCGTGGTATATAGAAATCACAGTACAGTAATGTTTCATTTTGCTTGTCAATATATTAGATAGTCTCCTTGCTTTTCAAAAGACATGAGAGGGTAAGAAAAGAAGTCTGTAAAAACAAAAGTAAGTGAAACTAGCTCTTTTTAAACTTTACCTATGGTATTTCAAAAGAATCTGTATTTTAGCTTTTGCCTTCTACTGCAAATAGAGTCCTCAGGTGTCTGCCACACCCTCAGCTATGGGTACTAACCAGCAGGGTCTTTGTTTCAAGGTGAGCAAAGACCTTAGCATCCACTAAAGCATGACTGAAGTCAATAGATGCTAAATGCAGGCACAGCATCTGTTATTCTTTAAATGTGATCTTTTTATGCCTTCTTCTTTTATATTTTACAAAATACATAAATGAATGCTCCTTTAGTAATACAGCTGGTGTTACTATTTTATTCTACACATTTTGCAATACTATCAAGTATCTTACTTCCTATTTTAGTTTTTTTTGATATAGTACTTTCCTTCCTCATCCTGAATTAGGCATCCATCTCCCTCTTTTCATCTTCTGTAAAGTCTAACATCTTTTGGCAGCACTTGAAGGGTTTCATGGCTATTTGCCTGCTCCAGGCCTTTGTTTCCGCAAAGAATGCCCGAACTTTGTAGTATTCTTATCTTAGGCTTGTTACCGTCATTAATTGAGAACATACACACTGTTCCACTTCTTCACATGATCAGAACTACAAAATCTCTTTCTGTTTCAGTGCTACAGCAAAAAAATTAAAACATCCATGCACTTTACAGAAAGCATGTATCCAAAGACTGCTTGCCTTGTACAGATAATTTCATGTGGTTGTCTTGTATTTACTCAATAACCTTCAGAGTGGCTGTAAAGACTGTGTAGACTGGATACTTCACTTTGCCAAGGCAATGTATTTATAGCAATGTCCGCATTCTTTAAGGAATGTTTTGAACTGTTATTCAGAAGTATCTGTTGCAGATGCACTGTCATCTAGTCCAAATATTCCTATTTTACAAGGTCATCTCACTGGCTAGCTATTATGTTTTAAATTGCTGAAATTCTGTGCACAGCACAACTAACTAGTGACTATGTTTCTGCACTGAAAACAAAGGGTCTCCCTCAAAAAAAATCAGTCAGCAATCTAGTTTCACGTTTTAAGTAAATGTTACATATGTGCTGAAGGACTACTTAATACCAATCTCTCCATTGCTCTGTTCAGATCTGAATTCTCTCTTACAACCATTTATCCCTTTCCCCAAATCTGATAGCAGTGTCACAGAATCACAGAATTAATTAGGTGGGAAAAGACCTCCTAGATCAAGTCCAACCTATGACCAAACAACACCATGTCAAATAACCATGGCACTGAGTGCCACATCCAGTCTTTCCTTAAACACCTCCAGGGATGGTGACTCCACCACAGCCCTGGGCAGCCCATTCCAATGCCCAACCACCCCCCTTCTGTGAAGAAATTTCCTCCTAATGTCCAACCTAAACCTCCCGTGGTGCAGCTTAAGACTATGTCCTTTGTCACTGATATACTACACACTACAAGTTTTCAATAAAAATAAAAATAATATCTGAACAATAATGGGATTTTTTCGATGGTTTTGTCTAATAGCATTAATAAAGTGTGCATCAATAGCAAAAGAACTGCATTAAAACACAAAGATTCTCCCTCCCTAGGTTCTCAGTAGCCCTACTGCTGGTATCTAGAGAGCACAGAAAACAAACAAAAAACTAGATAAAACCCCTTAAAAACCACCACCACAACATAATCCAACAACAAAAAAAAATACACTGTGCATGAAGAGGGAGAGCAAAAAAGATAAACAGAGAGTTTTAAAAAAAACACAGAGTGGGAGGTGTTGGTGGGGGGGGGAGAACAGGGCCAATCTACCGACAGAAATCTTAGTATGTGCCAGAACAAAGTGCTACTAGTTAAGCCCTTGACTCCTCACATATATTATTAAAGTGTATTTGTACAAGTGATAGTGACTCTCTCACAAAACCTTAGCTACACACAACACAGAGGAAAGACCTGGAATCTGCAAGTCAGAACAACACGCTGAATGATTTACTTGCATAATGCATATCTCATTTGTCACAGTAGTTAGAAATTTATGCTGATGAAGCAGACACCAATGCATACAGAAATATTCATCATCGAGGCAGATGAATATCACTTTAGTAAACAGATAGCATTCCCACCTTTCCCTCAGAATTTTTATTGTGATGCTGAGTAAGTCATACGTTCAAAAGGCAGAGGGAGCCTTTATTACATTGAGACAGTTAAAATGGTTTAGAAAACGGCAAAGTAGTTCTATGCTTAATTAAATCATTAAGCACTGTAATGTTACAGAAACTTAAACCATAATACTTTCTGTTGAAACCCCACAAAAGCTAAAAAAACTTAATATTTTTATTTTGTAATCTCAGTTCTTCATATACAAGTTACTATCATTACCACAGCCCTGACCTGCAGATAACTTCACAAAAAATTATAAATACATCAATATTACAAGAAAAAACCCTCTCAGAGCGAATGTTTTATTTGGATTAAGTTTTTTACTGTGGATGATAAAAAAGATTATACCTACTCACTGAGTAATTGGTTAGAGTCACTAAGCACCTTGTGCTAATTGCTAGGGAAAATGAGAAAATACAGTGTTTCATCACATTATTGAAAATCATACTAAGGTTTCACACAAGGGAAAATACTTCTGGCACATTTTCACTCTTTTTAGTAACTGCAGCCCTGGTGTTCTTTTAACAAAGAATTTATATGCAATACTGATAAACAGGGACTCCTGAACTCCTACAGCAGATGAGGAAAAGATGAGATGGAAGGGGAACTACTTAAAATTTGCCAACTTTGAAGGCTGAAGATGTCCTTGTTCATTGCAAGAGGCTTAGACTAAATTATCTTCAGAAGTCCCTTCCAAACCAAACCGTTCTGTGGTTCTCTGAAGGTGAAAAACCAATTTGAATTGACCAGTAGATGCCACTTGACAGACTTTGCTGATCTAGATCAAGATCTAAAGTCATTTGTTCCTTGTCTCAGGACACAGAAGGACCGAAGGTCTATATCAAAATTTATGTTGGTGTTTTCTAGGCTCTATAAGGCCATATTTCTTGTTTGTTGCTTAGGTGTAGCTCATATTTCAGGTTAAACTTCCAATGATTTACTACACTTTGATAAACAATGTAAGGAAGCAAGGCAATTAATAGTAAGACACTGAATAATGAAAAAGTTTGGATACATAAATGGTAAATGTGTTGAAGATGAAAGTGTCAATTTATTCAAGTTCAAGGTTGCTGCTAAGTCACAAAATTCCTACAGAAAACTGCAATATATTACCAGAACACAGAGAACTAAAAAACACGAATGGTATCATGACTATTAAAGGAATAACATCAGGTCTTACATATCAGTTCTGAGAACAACTGTCTACCAAACAGAAATTGACCGACATTTGGCCTCAGTGCAAGTGACATCTATTGCACTGTTTAATCTTCTCAATCAAGATCAGCCCAGGCCAAAGAGAACAAACCTGGTAAACAAACCACCTTTGGTTCAGCTACTCCTGTATGCTGTCCTTTGTGGTGAATGTACACTTTCTCATTAATTCCAGCTCTGTAAGAGCAACGACTGCATGAGTCACCTTGTGGCTGGAATGAATAATGTACTAGATTTCTTATGAACTCTAACCTAAAACCAGTTTTATGACAGTAGTGCATGTTCAGCATCTGCACACACCAACTTCAGCAAAAAACCCAAAATACAGCATAAGGAAACAAACAAAAAAAGTCCAATCTCAAAATCTCCTTTGTACTCCAAGCATTTTAATACAAAAACATCTTACAGGTGTTTATACAGAGAGAAATAACACTGAGAGATCATTCTTTAGAAAAAGCAATCTGGCTGTGCAGTAGAGACAAAATCAGATGAAAACCAAGCTGTCTAGGTCATCTGGCCTTGCTCCTGCTCCCCATTTCTCTTTTGAGACTGAACAAGACTGGAAATCTGCACTAGGAACTGAGCTGGAAAACTGATCTGGCTAAAAACTCACACTGCAAAACGATTACCCTTTCAACACATCAGTTCCCCAAGTTCACCATAACTGCACAACCAACTGTGCCAGCACACAAAGACACAAAACCACACAGGGCAGTTGTGCGCAGTTTTTGCTTCATACAGTATCAATGTCAGAATAGGCAGCATATTCAGCATTCTGAACTATAATCTAATTGTTAGCTAATTTAAAAGCAAACAGAAAAAAAACCCTGTACTGCCACATTCTTACAAAGTGGGAAGGAACGGTTGGTACACACATATAGCTTTTATGTTGTGCCCCTTCCACAGAGAGATAAAAAGCAGTTATTTTCTGCAAATGCAAGAAAATACCAGTTAACTAACTACTCTAATGTATTTAAGCAAACAACATCTCTAAATGTTTCTTACTTCTAAAGCAAGCTGGACAAATAGTATCTTACAGTATTTTTGGCAAACTAGACTGAGAAGGCAAGTAACTTCCAAAGACTAATAAAACAGAAAAGGATTTGTTCTACATTTTCAAGACACAAATCCTATTATTCTTATCACCTGTAAACCACACAAGATGACTTGAGTTTCATGTGGAGAAAAAGAACTAATTAATCCAGAGTGTAAAGCAAATTAAGTATTTCTAAAATTAGAGCAACTACATTAATGTTACTATAACTGGATCAGAGTTAGGACAGTGGCTATTGAATGGTGAAAGTCACATTTCTGCCCTTTTTCACATTTAAAAAAAAGGTGGTGGTGGTGGTGTTCACAATCAAGAAATGTACTTTGCAGTTGTTTGCTGACAACATAAATGGGCAGAATGAGAGACCAATGTGAAATCATGTGTTCACACTGTAAGGCTATGGGATCACAATACACCAGAAATGAAAAAAATCAGTACAGTTTGAAGTGCACTGTTTTAAAACAGATTTACTGAATAGCTACTGGTCAGAATACAGCTGTGATTCCCAAACTGATTAAAACAATTAAAGAGAATGAAAACATGTCAGTGTCATACACCAATAAATTGTCTTTCCACCACAAGTAAACTAATGCCAGTTTTCACAATACCACTTATAAATAAAGATCTGTGTAAGGAAAAAAACATGCACAAAGGTTCACAAAGAAATCATAGCAGAAGAAATTGGCTCAGCATTGGAGATTCAAACAAATCTGCACAAAGTTACTGTGTCAGAATTATGATTTATCAAATCACTTTTAAAAAGTGGAACAAAAGCAATCTAACTGGAATACACCCAATACAGGATTCAAGACACACCCACCACAACCTGTAGTTAGGCATGCAAAAGAATGCAAATTTACTTAAACATTCAGAAAGAAGTAAGACTATTGTTAAGAAAACTTTTAAGAAGTCTTGATGATACAAATCAACACTGTGGCTTGCTGTGTGACCAGGTTTACATTTTTGCTCCAGAGAAGTTTGAGGTTAACCAACTAATAATTAACATCTGCACTCAACTGGAAGATATATAGCTCTAGGGGTGTGTATTACAAAACAGGCTATTTTCTAAACCTTTAGTCTAGTTTTAAAAAGCACTTAAAAGTCCAATTTGTAGCTCATTGCTTATAAAAAAATTGTGCAGACAAGCCCCCTGTGTACACTATAAACATGCATAAAGTAACTTTCCTTTTTGTAATGGAAACACATATAATAAGGGATTGTCTAACTTCAAATGGAGCTAATACATTCAAAATGACTTTTTAAACTTTCCTAGTCCCAAGTAAATGATTTCAGCAAAAGTAGAATCACTGCAAAAATAAGTAGACTCAAGACAATACACAGATAAAATTATTACTCTTTATGTAGTTATCACACCCTGTTTAAATAACATGATCTGTCTTGTTACCTGCCTGTATTTTAGGGCCCATGAATCCTGTCTATGTGTGTGAGGCTCTTTATTTGCAGTTCCCTATCTTGACTCATTTCACCATGTGTACTTCAATCCAAAACTTGTATCATGTACTATGCGGTACCACAGACTCCATAAAGATGCTCCTGTACTGCTGTTCCCTGAACGGAGGGAGAGGGGGGAAAAAAGTAATTTATTTCCATGTGTCTAACTGTCAGAAGAACAGACCTACTATGAATCAGATGGATCTTTTTTCTTGGTCCAGAGACCAACCTTTTTTTTTAAGCATGAGATTCACGAAGTCTAATGAGTTAAGCATCATACTGCTTCAAAGGGGACTAGTGGCAGATTGGACCCCTTTATCCTACTTTAAGACAGCAGTTTTATAGACAACACCTCTCCAGTGTTTCAGGGGCACAAACAGCTACTTTTGGAAACAGCAAGAAAGCAAAAAAGCTATTCCCTGCCATGTAAATTTACAATTACATTTTACAGGGGCAATTACATGCACTCACATTTGAAAGAGTTGGGGGAAATTTCAAGCTGTCACCACAAGATGCATTTTCTAACAAACTTCCAATATCTTCTATCATGTTCTAAAAGTTTCCTTACTTTTTACCTCTGCATTGTAGTTACCAGATAAATTAGGTTTCTTCTTATTACCATCCAAGCTGAAACTTTACAGCAATGTGTAACACAAAACAGAAAAGCACAAAAACCCCCAAAAGAATCACATCTTTGCGATATTTGTGAAATTTTGAATTAAAATATACATTTCATTGCCTTTCTTAAGCAGAGGAATGGTCAACAGACATCACCCCCTTAAAGTCTTGTTAGGAGCATGTTCTGCTTAAAGAATCAAAGCCATAGTGATGTTAAATCAGAAACATCAAATGCAACTTACATTGCCAAGCAAATAATACTGATTCTATGCTATTAAGCTTTATGAGAAATACAATGCAGTGTGCTTGACAGTTTGCCACTAAAGGGTATGAAGTCCTCTCAACTAAGCCCATATCTGCACTTGCCAGAAAGTAGTGTTCTTCTGAAAAATACTTTCTCCTTTCTCAGCTCTCCTTTTAAAAACTGGGTTTCAACCAGGACAATATTCACTCAAGCTGGAGCGTATACTATGTGATGGACATAAATGAATAATACTGAATTTGGTGAATATTCAGTGAAGGACATCCACTTTCAACAAATGAAGAGACCAAATCCTTCTGTGACTGGTGAGGATACCGCACTAAATGTGATGATGTCAGCTGCTCCTTGTACAACAACAATTATCTCTCCATTCCACTTGAAAAGTCTCCAGTGATTCATTCTGACTTGTATTTCATCAATATGGGTTGTGCAAAGTACGACTGAGTAAGAAATCTCTGAGGGCATGGGATGAGCTTCTTTCAGTGGATGGATCTGACTATTTGGAAACATTTGTTTCCAAAACAATACTGACCCATATTTTGCAATGAGCTCTCACGCTCTCAGAAAGAGACAAGGGCAATGGCAATGCCAGGAAAGTCTCCCAGTGCCGTAAATCAAATCAATACCAGTGAAACACTTGTATTGCCATAAATAAATCAATCTGCCTAGAAATAAAGATAACTGTTTCAAAGAATATTGTAACAATCAGTACACTTGATGTTGAAGTGCTTTATGCTAACAGGAACAAAAATATAATTGCTTTAGAAAAGAACAGCAGAAGCTCTCTATTTCTATTTCACACAGTACGGAAGCAAACCACATCTGGCCTGATGCTGTGCTCTCCTGAAGCTGCTTTTTACAATGTTACTTTTTATATGCTAGAAAGAGGTTTGAATATTCAAACAGACTGGGCTTGCCAAATGACACTTGTGTTTACTAAAACAGTGGCTTTATTAGGCTGATGCACTTGCCTGATCTTTCAGTAGATCTAACCAGATCAAACACTACCTGAAAAGGTGTCTTGTGTGTCATTTACATCCTTCTGGAGAAGAGTTTCCTCACACAAAGGAAACAAGGAAACAGCATCTGCCAAAATGCAATAAGGATCAGAAATGTTTAACAACAATGGATAAATAGTGAAGGCAGATGATCCTATGAGCCCAAACACTTTGCCTTTGCAACTGGCCAGAATGCCACTATACACAGCTTGTCCTATTTGAAAGGGAGAAAGAATCAAGAAGCAAATAAATTCTAGACACATCGCATTTATTTTATAAGCTATGCATTCACTACAGGATTCTCTCTTAGAACCAGAAAGAGCAGATAGCAGGTAGAAGCCACTTGCCCTTTATAATCTGAGCTACAATGTGTGAGAGCACTCAGTACTGGCATCCTCTCTTAGGTCACAAGCAGTCAGAAGAATTCAATCTTCCACATGCTGAATTATTAATCAGATACATTTCTAAGGACAAGCAAATATCAAAAACTGGTTTATCAAGCTAAAATTTACTCAAATTATGCATTTAACAGCTCCTTTTGGAAGACAACAAAGGCCTCTGCTCTGTGACACTAATCCTCTCCCACAGAAAGAAAATGGCAGAGAGAGACTCTGATTATCCACAGACACATTTAACAGAAAAGTTACATTTAGTTTCAAATTCTGATTCCATTGTGGCAGTGACACCAGCTGAAGACACTATAACGGATTGCTCAAATGCTTTGAAAGCACAGGCAAGATGTTTTGCCTGTCATCCCAGGAAGTATGAGCACATGCACAAGTTACAGCAGGTTGAACCAGCACATAAATTTACAGCATATCAGCTGCTCCTGCTATGACAGTTTGCATAGCTGTTACTAGAGGGTAACACCATTAAAGTGGTGCTGCAAAGCTAGTGAGCTCTCTCACGAGCTCTAAGATAGAGAAAGCAAAATCCTACCCACAGATTTTATGTAAACCCCCCAGTATTTGGGGTCAGCTGTTTACATACAGCTCAGATCTGCATAGGCCAGTAAGCTCTGAAGTAACACAAGGAGCGTAATGGGGAGCTGGAACTCAAATCTTTCTACTTCACACACCTGTAGTTAGCACTCCACATTGCTGACACTGAACTACAAGCAGTACCTCCCAACCAGAAGCAGCCGTGCACTGATACAGCACTGAATCATATTGATGCACTGGACTGACGCTTAATGGATTTTTTTTTCTTTCTTTCTAGTTATGGGGGAAGACTTCTTCAATTTGCCTGTATCCCATGGCATTAGAGACCTGGTTGTGCAGTGGCTTACATGACAAAAGCAGCCACACTAGAAAGATCTGTATCTAGCTTTAGGAGAAGAGATGGCTACCACTTTCTTCTAACAGGCAGCTCAAAAGTCTTTAAATTCCTCTCTCTAGAATTCTTCATTGCTTATGTATTTGTTTGAATTTGACTAACCTAAATTTCAAGTATTCGTTTTTTAATGTGGTTTTCTTACTAAACTAGAATTTCTCATCACTTCTTCACCAGCTCCTGATACCATCTAATGAAAGTGTATCTAAATATCCTCTAGAGGAGGAAAAAAATGTTTGAGCATTCCTCTAAGCCTCTTATGTTTTTCCTACATAATTTAAAATACATTGGCACAGAGTCACATTGCTTAGCACGGTTAACATCTGTTTCACAAATGCTACCTTCAACCTCTTTGGCATTCTGTTGTAACCAAAAATGACATTAGCCCTTTCCGCATCATACCAATATTCATACAGCCACCTGTCTGCAACGACCAGAAGTTCTTTTCACAGCCCCTGTTTTCTGTATCATGGACTTTACTTACATTCTTTGTTCTTACATACAACACCACACTTCGTCTGAACACTCAAACTTAAGCAAGTGATCTACACAACTGTGTATGACTGCTACTATTCTTTGTCTTTCTTGAATTCTATGAACATTACATGTTACTTATACAAACTAATCACATGGTCAACTTGCACTAAAATAGTTCATTATAAATAAGTATTATAATCAGTAGCTTCTTGTGAAATATTTATGCTCCTTAAAGGGATGAAACTCCCATTAAACTTTTCTAAAGACAAAGCTCCAGCTCTTACTCTGCAACCACATATAATTCAAAACAAATGAAACCATATGACATCAGGTGATACAGTTATCAGAAAACTTTTACCTTGAATTTTACACTGCAGTGAGTATTAAAAAATTCTCAAGCAACTCTCCTGTGTCCTCTACTCTCAATAAATTACTTTAATTAGTTTTACTACAGTTAGAAGGGATGTTGTTGCTCAACAAGCCAGAAGGAGCCAGTACACTTGTACTTCATGGCATACAGCTAAGGAACAATAAATTAAACACGCAGTACAAGAATAAAAACACGAAAATGCATCAATAAGCATACCAAAAACATGGGCAAAAACATGCAAGAGTATTTTTTCCAAAAAGCTCAAAACCAGTCCAACTGAAAACAAGATACATTGCACATTAAAAGCATAGTAACATTTCTAACTACATATATTTTATCTATATATATAGCAGTTAGAGCATGTGGGTGTGTTTGTTCAAATAAGAAGCACTCTGGTTGAAAGGTCTGTATTCTAAAATTTTACTTGTGGGACTAAAAAAGCTCCGTCAAACTGAGATTTATTTATTTACTTACTTTTTTTTTTTCCTTTTCACTTGTGTTGCAGTATTCCTAGTTTAAAACCCTTTGGTACTCATTTTGACCACCAAAGCTGACAATTTAAATCTTCTGAAGGGATACTCTGCATGCTAAGTGAGCTGTTAAACGCCAACAATCACATGCAACCTAATCCGAACTATGCAAATTTTACTAAGTGTTGGCTGCCTGCCTTTGTTCCATGATTGAAGATTTAATCACTAACTCACTTAATATCGTGTCTCTCCTGAAACTCAGTTCTTAGAAGTCTGTAACGCTTCATCATGAGCAACTAGAGCACATCTCTGTTAGCTGTACCGAGCTTCTCCCTTATATTACCCAGATGAAATCATGCTCCTTATTCCAAATAGTTAGCTATTGCATTTCCATTTTTAGGGAATCACAAATTGTATGTCAATCACATATTGTATCGTGTGGTGGTTTGACTCTGCCTGGGTGCCAGCTGCCCACCAAAGCCACTCTGTCACTCCCATCCTCAACTAGACAGGGGAGAGAGAATTTAACAAAAGACCCATGAGTTAAGGACAGGGAGAGATCACGCAACAATTTCCATCACAGGTAAAACAGACTCAACTTGGTGAAA
Source organism: Oriolus oriolus (assembly GCA_013400235.1). NCBI lineage: Eukaryota > Metazoa > Chordata > Aves > Passeriformes > Corvidae > Oriolus > Oriolus oriolus. The sequence continues at coordinate 243,398 of VXBT01000852.1, read as the reverse complement.
TTAACTGAATTCATTATCAATCAGATCACAGCAGGATAATGAGGAAAAAAAACTTATACTGAGGTTTATGTTTGCTGCAAGCCACTAACATTATTTCACTTAAAAGCTTTTAAATGTTAAGGAAACCATGTCCAAAAGGAAGGTATTAGAAGAAAACCAAACCATGGAAATGGAAAAGTAAGTGACTTAGAATTACAAAGTTTTTCTAAAAACATCTTGTGACAGAGACCCTTCTCTCTCAAGTAGGTGCAGAACAAATACCTTAGGATTAGTCAAATTTATATATATATAGATGATATTCCTTTGTAACTGAGAAAGAGCTTCATTAATAAATACCACATAGAAATTACTTAAGTATTCTTTCTTTTAATTGAAGACAACAGAATAAAATATTTCAACAAAACAAAGAAGAAAATCTGAAATACAAACTGGTTGGATAAACCCATTTTTAACAGAGGTATATCAAATGCAATTCTTCTCTCACATAACAGATTGGCAGAACAGTTGAGGTTGGAAGGTACCTCTGGACACCACCTAGTCCAACCTCCCTGCTCAAAGCAGAGCCATCTAAAGCAGGTGGTCTATGACAATGCCTAGTACTTCAGTTAAGGGGTTTTTTTTCTCCATTTTACTCCAATTTCTACACAAATGTATTCTAACAAATGTTTAAGCCATCCAATCACAACCATAGTTAGCCTTAAGCCCAAGAAAAAAGCTTTTCTTCAAGAGAATAAATATAATTAATTATCATGTGTATGAAGTATTCTGATTTGACATTAATTATACTGGCAAGTCTAACATTTTACAAAACTTATTTCAGAAAAGAGATTCTAAATCTAGAAGTTTGCTGCTGTTCAGTTTAATATCCAAGTATGTACACTCTTTCATCATTTTATCGACTGTCAGCTTGTCTGGGCTCTACATTTTTCAGAATGCAAGTAACATGCACATAAATATGGTATTACTTTCTAGAGCTCAATGAACAGTCTAACAGTAAAGTACTCTAACATTCTGGACCACCACTATTGGCACTCAGATTGGCATAGATTTAAGAGCTATTGTGTCAGGCTCTCTGACAGCTCAAGCACACATTACATTGACTTAGTTTTGGTGTTGAATGTTTCCTTGCAACTGCAACTACAGAACTAGTTCTCATTTGAAAATAAAGTTAAAATGACAAATCACAAAACAAGGGTTCCCAAGAGGCTTTCTTTTATGTCCCCTGGAATCACTGCTATTATTCTTAGAAGTCTGACTTTGCAAAAAAAAATCTGCTTAAATTGAAGATGGCAAGGAATAGCAGGTATTATACAAAACTGTACACAAAGTTCTACTAACAGAACTTTACTGATTCAGGTTTTGAAAATTTATGTCTACTAATTACCATGCTTAGAGAAAAGTATCAAATACCTATACAAGCTTAATATAAAAATTTCACATCTTACTATATTAAGCCTTTGAGTTGAATGGATCATCAAAAGCAAGAGGAATGCTTAAAGAACACAAAGAATTTGCATTTCCAATGCACTGAGAAAATCACTGTCCAGTTGCATCAAAGTAAATCCTCAGTTTTGATCAGTAATCTGTTTAAAAGCTGCATATTTTAGTAATAGGATGGAGGCCATGTACATTGAAGACACCCAGAGGACTTAATTAAGCTCCTCAGTAGAACCTGGTAACTGGAATAGCAACATCCAAATCAAATACAGACATCTCCCTGCATTAATGGAAGGTCCACATGGACTAAGGGTTTTCATACAGAAGCAGGGCTAGTACACATATGAAAAAACCAAAACAACAAAAAGCACGCTGGAGAGTTTAGGACTAAATGTTAGCTAAAAGAGGGAGCAATGTGGATGGGACAGAACCCTCAGGACACTGTACGTTTAGTAAGTAAACGGCATAAAGTCTCCTACCACACTAACAGGGAGAACTTGCAAATAACACTACAGATTAGCTATGAAAAGTAATTTTATGTGTTTTTAATATAATTTTTGACTGAACTACTAAACCTTTGAAACCAGCTTATTCCATACTAGTTGGTTGTCTGTAGTGGATTCATTGCCTTTTATTCAAGAGCTTACAGAAACAAGCATTTCTGTTTGTTTCAGCTGGTGGCAGAATACACATACGGCAACCTTCTCAAGCCATTGTTTTCCCATGCCACAACTACTGGAATAGTAGAAGTTAGCATAAAAGAAAACAAGGAGAAGTAGAAGCTACTGAACATATTTTTGTTTTCATTGTCAGAGAAGCAATAGTCTTCATCTCTTTGAAAATAGCTTTTGCTTTATTCACATGTGTTTAGATGCCCTAGCAGCTGCTTATCCCACGGAGAACAAAAAGATTAATGACCAAATCTGAAAACCCAGGTTAACCTTTGTAAAACACCATTAAGTGGCTCTGCATCTTCAGTACTCTTTGTTCATCCCCGTATCTCCAGTGGTATGTTCTACTTTTCATGCTGGGATCCTCTAAGAACATTTACCAGCACATACCGTCAGCTTACATGCCCCCTGAGAACAACTGCAGCCAGAGGACTGGAGGACTAAAAGCCACAGAAATAATTTTAGCTGCATAGTCACAACAAGCTTGAGTAAGAAATGTGCTTGATTTCCAATCTGTGATTTTTCCTGAAGTCAGTAAGGTTGTCCAAATCTGAAAGTACAGTTAGGTTGTTACAGTAAACTATATGACACACTTTTGGAGAAGAAACCAAGAAGCACTACTGCCAATTGCTTAGTGAAAACACATCTTAAATGAGCATTTACAAGTCTTCCTCAGAAGCATTTATTTACGTTTCCAAGATTTGAAAAGAAAGACCACGTTCCTGAAGCCATGCAACAACTTCACACTAATGATATTGTATCAGGAGACAGCTGAAGAAGTTTATATAAGTTCAGAAGTACACTGAGAAATCACAGCTCTGGGTTTTTTTGTCCCTGAGATCTGTTGGACAGTTATTGCTGCAGTTAACTCACGGTCTATAAAGATTACCAATTAGTAAATGGTTTTAGACTGTTGAAGTGTAAAGTTGCCATCATCTCCTGCTCCTTTAAAAAAGAAGTAACACATTTCTCAGGATGTACAGTTTCGTAAAGCAATGAGAGCACTACTTAATTGGAGGCCCCAGCTCAAGTCTAGAAAAATCTCTTGAGAACACCAGTATCACGGGACAAAAATATTCCCATTCTCATGTTTCAGATTGGGAAGTATTTGTGTTTTATTTCCAGTAGTAATGGTTTCACTTCTATTCTGGACAACGATATTTATTTTGCTGTCCCAGCTCCTGGTCCTTTTGAGAGAAAGGTTTAATTCAATCCTTAGAACATCATGATGAAATTATTAATAACAAGTTTAAGAAACCACTGACACACCTGAACTTGCTCAGGCATACAAAATAGAAGAACCTGGAAGTTTCTGTGAACTGACAGCAAAGTTCAGGACAATGAAGAAAAGAACACATTTTCTTATTTGCAATTAGACCAAAAGGTGGAAACAGGACAATGTAGATTCAGATTATTCAGGTTAGATTACCAGTGCAGTACTGTGCCAGTTTATAAATTAGGACTTTACTTCTACTTATATTTTCATTGATACTAGAAGTGTTTTCCAAAGTCTCACAGGAAACAGACAGAAAAAACAAAATCTGAACTCTACCACCCTAACCATGAGGCTGCTCTTAGTTTTCCAGTGGGCGTTCAAACAACTGGACAACTGGAGGAAGTGGACCATAATCCGAATGAAAAATCTGTGCTTAAAAAATATTTCACATAGTTGGGACCAACACTTTGCTGATTATTTGAAATCCAGGTCAATTAACTTGAATGTACTTATTTTACTTTTGAGACAAAGTGCATCAACAGCAAAGCACAGACCCAGCAGAACTTCTCACACAGTGACTGCCACATCGCGGTATTAACAGTGATGGCTGTGGACTCGGAAAACAACCTGAAATCCTCCTGTTGAGGGAAGATAATAATAAGTCTTGTGCAAGCCTAAAGAGAAGCTGACTATTAAAACTTCTAGTGTTCCAGCCCTTTCAGAGCCAAAAAATTTTCTCTTGAAAAAGCAGAAAAGAGTTGCCATCCAAACCACCAGAAGACCTTGAAATACAAAAACACAGGTAAAGCTATTTATTTTCTCTCTTAGCTTTGGCCAGAAAAATAATTTGTTGCTGTCACTGGGGCATTTCTGCACTGTTCTGTTCTAAAAACAATGTTCAAAACCTTTTAATTATATGCAGTATAAACAGATTTTAATTTCTTCAGGAAAAAACTTTAAGAGAAAAAACCCCTATGTTTCCAACTCTTTGATGACAAAGGCAGTCTTCCAAATAAGCATCATTTAAACCCTATGCCTGTAGAAAAATTGTTCCTCTGCCTTTACTGCTGCTATTCATAGTTCTCTAAGCAGCTACTAGTCCTGACCAGATGACTGTAACAAATTCAAACACTTCTGGCAGAGGCATGTTTATTATTTTCCAATATGACTGCCTGCCAAGTTTCCCTGTCCAGGATTTTTTTTTTTAAAAGAAAGGAACTATGTGAGCCAAACTATGTCAGGGACTATCCTTCAAGCAGTTCTTTCAGGAAGTGGAAGTGCACTATCATATATGCAGACTTGCATTTGAATATGGTGCAAAAACATTAGAAGACACAGCACAGTCAAAACTTTAATCTTCAGAGCACAAAATGCTATGCTGTGAGTCTTGAAAATCACTTATCAATACAGAATACTCAAAATCTTTCTTAGCACATGATAAAAAAACCCATAAGCTTTAATGAAATGAGCCATCATTAATTCCCCTCAAAATATAATCTTTTAATAAAACCTTCTGTTTAGTGACTTTCCAATATATATATTCTACAATGTCTTGTGTCCAGTCTATTGCTCATTAGTTTGCTGTACAAATCTGCAGACAATATTATGGCATAAAGGCACATATCTTACGAGGAATTCTAAGAAGCACTAGTGCATATCATTATCTTAAACGATGGTCTTGTGATTAAAATACCTAGTGGCATGAAAAGGAGGATGAATTCCACTTCAAATCCACCATGACCTTGTACAAAAGTCATTCAATCCCTCGGTCTTGATTCTACATCTGTAATAACCAAATCAGTAATTGATTAAATATTTTAAAGCACAAAGTCATTCACTAACCACATACACGGCATTCAGGGAAAAAAGCAGTCACACAATTTATATATGTGTTAAACACTGAAAATCCACTCTTTGCAAGAGTGGAATTAAAAGAAAGAAAAGTCAAACGTCTTTGCAAAGATTCCACACATTACTCTCACCTTTCAATCTGAACATAATCCTGAAAGGCCAACTTGAAGGAAATACTATCTTGCAAGAGTTTAATCAAATTGAAAATAACTCTAGTATAATGACCAAATAACAGAGATACTGCTTAAATGGGCAGTGGTTTGATATGGCAAGTATTTTGATTTATCTTGCTATTATATCCGCTTTTCAAGTCTTGACATATAAAATTCTGTTTAGGATGAACTGGGGGGGTGCGGGGGAGAGAAAAGCCTTAAGTTATGACTGCATGAAAAACAGCAATCACTTCAAAATTATGGCCAAAAAGAACTAAAAACTTAACCTCACACACAAATCACAAATGAGACTGTGGGTCCTCCTTATTCTCTCCTACAAATAAGTAACTACCCTTGACAATTATGCATTTAAAAACCCCACCGGACTCCAATTACTGGTTCTAAATAAAAACATCTGTAGCACATTTCTATTAAAAAAAAAACCAAACTCCCCGCCAAAAAACCCAAACCCACAACAAAACCTAAAAAACTATGAGAATGGAATTCCTAGAGATAGCCAGAAATATATTAATTTTATAGGAACTGTGATTCTTATATACTACCAAAAAAATTAAGTCTTGATGTCATATAACCATATCAGCCAGATCATCTGCTGACAAATTTCCTTGCACCCAGCTGATGAACTGTCCACCGAAATTTTCGTGTCTCACGTATTAAGAAACTGTCTTAAAGCAAAGAAAGATCTAACACGTGGTTTCTTACAACAATGGTGTGTTAACAAAGAAAGTCTTCAAATGTGACATTTTGGACACATTGATTCTGTTATTGTGGCTGCCACAGTTCAAGATCAAGAACTCCATTAACAGACAATTACAGAACATAAATATTTGTCTCCTCACTGAAAAAGGTGCAAGCCATTTCTAAATAGATATTAATTATAATCATCATAATCTACTGTATTTCTTTTTTTTTTTTCTCCTTCCACTTAATGGAAATGATGAGTCTTAATCCAAAATTTCTTTTGTTTCACTTTATTTCTTTGGAAAAGATCACTCCATTTTCATCATATTCTTTACTAACAGTAGAAAACATCTGTTTGCCTTTCTTTTTTTTTTCCCCACACATTTTTTAACTGCTTGAGCAAATTCTAATACAAAACTACAATTCCAACCATCATTATCCCTCTTTGGAGTAAAGCCTTTTGTCTATGAATGGGCCTATGAAGAAATACCACTAAGCCTCATGAGAGGTGATCTTTCGAAGCCTTTTTAAAGCTGAATACTTCAACATACAGCTTGGCAATGAGAGACAATGATGTCCAGTTGCAACTGAGCTTATTTTAAAACATAACTGAAATTCCTGAATAGCAAAAGAGCTTTTGACCCCACTGTGCAACTACAAAAATGGTCAAAGAGCAACAATTTTCACTACAGATGTGACCTTTGCTTTGTGACTTCAGAATAAATTTGAACTAACTCATAAAAGCAGAAATTACCTCAGGCCAGATTTACTTCTGAGTTAGGGATGAGTGTACGCAGAAGCTTTTTGCCAGAAAAACAAATAATTCATGCAGTTGGCACCTTGTCCTTTCACATGGCTAGCCTCCAGTGTCAACTTGGAGATTTCCTTGTTCTAAATGCTAGCAGCTACTAGAACATAGGTTGATTTTTAAAAATCCACTTTACTCCTTGTAAAATATGTAATGTATCACTGTCATGAAGGCTATCGGTCAACTGCAACCTAATAAAAAATAATAATAAAAGAATCCCAACCCAACAGGTTTAAAAAACCCTGCTGTAATCTTTTCTTTCATACAGTACTTTTTAAAAGACATTACATAGAATTGAGAGGATACAAGAGCTACAAGGAAAAAAGAAACATTCTACTTTAAAAAGTAACTGATTAGTATTCAAATAGTAATAACTAGGAGTTGATTGTTTATTCCTTGGCTGGAACACTGGAGAGAATTTCTGGAGTTGCAATTAAGGTTCAATTCACTACGTATGAAAAGCACAATATGCCTTCTCTTTCACCAGTACTCTAAGTTTCATAGAAAGAAGTAACAGTGACACAGAGATTTTGGGTGGCAGCAGTGACAATAATAATATATAAGAATATTCAGAAAACCAACACCGAAAAAAAGGAACTGCCATCACCTCCATAGAAGTTTACTAGAAGTCATTTCTTTTGTATCGATGACACTATCATCCTTAATTACAAATTTCATCCTTAAACTGATTTTTAAACTATGTTTTCCCAAACATCTGAATTTTCCCTAAAAAAAACCATACTAACAAATGAAACATACAATTTGAAGTATAATGACATGGGACTGCTCTCATATCCAGTCACTCTGGTATTTACACAAAGATTTAGTGGACAGATTTCTCTATCACATATTCCTTCTCTTCTGAAAACTGTTAAGAAAATGAAGGGCATCAATACAACAGCTGGAGAAATTTCCAAATATTACTTAAATGCAAAAAAAGAAAAAAGAGAAGACTTATTCCTATCTAATTTAAACATCCAAAATTTTGTTCAAAACTGTATCGTAACATTTGTAACTGCTATACCAGGTTCTACTCAGTCAAAACAACTATGGTTCTGGGTATGCACTTAAATACAACTTAGAGATACTGAAGAGCTAGGATTATATTCAGAGTAGCAGAATATATCTAATTCCATTACATCTAGTTACATTAAGGAATGGCTGGTATCTGTAACAGATCATTTCACATTTGAAGAAATTAAGAAACCATTTTAGTATGTTTGATGGAAAAAAGTTGAGATTCCTTCACGAATGCAGATGGAATGGACTTCTAATTCCCCAAGCTTTATTTTTTCCTCTTTTTTTTCATATTTTTTCCTCCTGTAATCCTCACAGGATTATGCCACCTCTAGTACTAGAAGTATCCTGTTTTACTGTTCTGATGAACTCAAACAGCACACTTCTGCAAAGCTGCGGTGTGCGCAGTAATTCAGAACACAGCCAGTAGAAAATCATCTGCCTTTCTCAGTTACTCATTACAGTATCAATATGCAGCTCACAAAACAGTCTGAAGCTGTAAGTTATTTTCAGCTCTAGAACAGCTGAAAGCTCAATTACGCTGTGCTAACAATGAACCCAATTACTTGAGGACAACAAACTGAGTCTACCTCCATTAAAAAAAAACCCAGAATACCACAAACACCCCTGCCAAGAGCCTCCTCAGCTCAGCAAACATTGAATGAGTCCTTCCCCCTCTTGTGTCTTCTCTGTAATTCTAAGTGACTTCCTAGTGTAAAAGCACTAACAATTAACCACACCTGATCATTTATTTGTCGCAACACAAGCCAAATAAAATCAGAATGCTTCAGAAAGCAACATTTATGCAATGTGATGGCAACTATATCAAATTCTTGGACCAAGAAACTCTCGTTCAATACTGCACACCATAAAACATTTTAAATCATTAACTAAATATAGAAGAAAGAAAATGCAAACCACTGGACTGGAAATTCATCAACCTATCCGATGTAGAGATTCAACTGTATGATCAAGTTTTACGTTTCAACTGATAGCTTCTCCAAAGCAGCTGTAAAAACAGACAAGTTTTGTACTACTCTGTTTCAAACATTGCACGTGCTTCTCCTGACCCTTGTATACCAAATTATGTATGTTCAGACAATAAAAGCACTACTATGCAATCTTAAGTCACCAGGTTTTCTCCTAAATCAGTTTCTTACTCAAGTTTCTCCGGCCAACTCCACTCTGATCTGTTATTTTTCTGCCCCCATTTTATCTCCGCAACTTTACTTGCAAATGCATAAGCTTCAGCCTCTCACCATTACATGTTCTGCTGTCAAAATACCAAATCTCTGGTCATTAGGGTACTACAAGTAAAAAATGCAGTCACTCATCTTTTAAAAACTAAAATTGAAACATTTGCTGTAATTAAATGGCTTACTGTGAGTCAGATGGGTACAAAAGCCAAATTATTAATAAACTTAAAACACTGCATTGCTAGTGGTTTCCATAAGAGAACAATATTCTGAAAAAGCCAAAGACTAACATGGAAAGAACAAGATACTGCTATGGTTTTCTTACAATAAACCAAGCTTACACAACATAAATAAGATTTTAATGGAAGTAACTGAGTAACATAACAAACAAACAGGCTATAAGAAGCCCACTGGCACTAAAGAAGAGATGATCTAGTTGAAGGGTGTTGTTTTTCACAGCAGTTGGGTTTTGTTCTGTTTTTGAAACCTGCCATATGCACCTACCATTATGCAGGCCCATCTATCTTTCTCGGCCAGCAAGAGATGCATTTTCTTGTGCACCCATCACTGCTGAGTCTGGCTTGAAGTCTGGCTGGTTTTAGTTTATTTCTACTGATACACTGGGAAGATGAACACCAGATATTTATTTATTTATATTTTCACATCCCTTAACTGAAAAATAATACAAATTGTCATGAAAGTAGGCAATACAAAAGGTGTTGACAAACTGTACAGCACTGATGAGAATATTGTAGTTCTTCACTATGTTCTACACTTCTTGGACAGTTCTCAGTCCGGGGGACCTTGTTTTTCTCTCTTTTCCCACTGCACAGAACAATAAACCTCATGCAACACCTCACCTACCTCCAGCCACAAATCCAGAGATAAGAAATTTCAGGGGATGAGTCATCCCCATGAGCCACAGCAAGCAAAACCAAAAGGGAGCAGCCTTAGATAACTGGTCCCTGTTATTGCAACTCCAAAATCAGTATTTTCCAGAGTCCTGGCTCCCAGCACTCTCCTTCCTCCAACCTCCCCCACCCCCCAGCTCACCTCACATGCTCTACATATTCCTTTCTGACCTCAGTCTTCCTTTCAACACATCCTACCCTCCCCTGTTTTTCCATTCAGGAAATCCCTCCTACAAAATTCCACTTCAAAATAATGATTAACAATATTGCCATGCCATCTGTTTTCATAACATCTCACTCTTTCTACACCTTTTAATGCTCCATTTATATAGAACATAACTTTTTTGGAGTGAGGACTACCCTACTATTATCTGCACACTGCCTAAAGCAACTGGTTTTGATTCCTAAATCTTTGATCTTTAACATAGCAGTGGTTAAAAATGACTATTTATTTCCTTGATTAGGTTTCCAACTGCTGGCATAAGAACACAAATTCACCCAAACCTGACATGCTGGCACAATCTGTAAATGCTTAGCAGTACTTTATTCTGTTCTTCTCATCTATCTAAAAGTGTGCATGGGGCGGGGGGGGGGGGGGGGTTTTGTTGATGGGGTTTTTTGGGGTGTTTTTTTAGCTTTTCTTGTTGTGGGTTTTTTGGGGGTTTTTAATGCATCAGACTCAAACCAAGAATCTACACTGTAAAGATACTAAATTAATCTCTGCATGGGAATTGCAGGTTTACAAATGTACGTGTCAATGCACAATTTCTCAAGAACCGTACATCAAAAAAAACACCACCACCAAAAAACCACAAAAAACCAGAACAAAGAATGACCTAAATTACCACAGCGTAAATGTACAACATATGCCACTCTTCTGAAGTAAGAAAAACACGGGACAATTTAAAACTGTATTTCCAATACAGAACACCTTTTTAGTCACATGATGGCTTATATTCAGTTATTTTACATAATTCTCATGTTTTCCATCAGGTAAAACATACCCTCAAAACCTAGAAAATCTAGATCCAGGATTTATTATTCTTACACAGTCATAACATACCCAAAATATCTACAGAGAAGTTTTATAAATGTTACAAAACAAACCTTGCTGTAATCAGAATTGAGATGAAGTGTTTATACTTTCACCTCAGAGGACGGCATGTTAAAAAAAAAGAACGGGTAACAAGACACACACTGGAGATCTCTAAAACAGATTTTACTGTTATGCAGCTAGGAGAGAAACGAAACTCAGTGTGGAAAAGCAGTCTTACAATAATGGATCACAGAGGCCAGTCATTTGTGGTGTTCTTTAGAGGTCAAAACTCAGGCCAAGGCTGTTTACCATCTTCATTAAGGACCTGGACATTGAACAGGTGCACCTCAGCAAGTTTGCAGATGACAAAATCTGGAGGATTTTATCCAGAGGAGCCTGCTACAACAGAGGGTTGTGCTGACATTCATAAGAGGCTGAAGAAATGGGTAGAAGAACTTCATGGCGTTCCATAAGAAAAAATGAAAAGTCTTAACCTGGAGAGAAGGAACTCCATACATCACTAGGGGCTGGAGGCAGACTGTCTGGAAAGCAGCCCTGATGGAAAAGACCCAGGGGTCCTGAATGTAAAGGAGCAGCCACAAAGAAGGCCAAGAGTGTCCTGAGCACCATTAGGAAGAGTAACACCAGCAGGTCGAAGGGCATGATGCTTTTCTACTCAGCACTGGTGAGATGCATCCTGGAGTGCTAGCTTCGGGTCTGGGTTTTCCAGCACTAGACATGGACATACTGGACTCAGGTCATAAATTCCCAGCCCTAATTAAAGGCTGGGAACACTGGACATATAAGGGAAGGCTGAGTAAGCCAGGATTTTGTAGCCTCAGGAAGAGAAGGTGGGAAGGATCTTATCGATGTGTATAAATACCGGATAGGAAGTATTAAAGAAGAGTGAGTCTGACTCCTCAGTGGCGCCCAGTGAATGGACAAGAGGCAATAAGCACAAACTGGAACACAAGAAACTTTAAAAAAAGTCTGGTGGCTTTTTTCTTTGTTTGGTTTGGTTTGTTGTGAGTGCGGTCAAACACTGGAAGTTACTTACATAGATTGTGGCGTTTTCATCCTTTGAGCTGGTCTAGACAGCCCTGCTTTGTGCACGGTACTTGGACTAACTAGACAATCTCTAGGGATGTCCCTTCTGACATGAACTTTAATCTGAGGGTGAAAACACACTTCTACTGTAAGAAATAGATAAACAGATAACCCACAGCAGAACTGGGTTGTTTTTACTGCTACTATTTAGGTTTAACAGTAAAGATGGCTAAGTATCAGTTCCACAAAGCTAATTTAAACAGCTCAAAAATTAAAATATTTGATAACATAGATTCATTTTACCTCAGCGTAAGAATCTGCCTGTAATCTCTTCTGATTTCCTACAGGCAGCAGAACAGGTTTCACTCCCTACAAATGTGAATGCCACAAATCCATTTGCTTAATGGTCAATGAACGAAGACATACAAGAACATAAAGAATGATTCATCTGCAATAAAAGTATTTTGTAACGTTTTAGCTAGCTTAAATATGTAACTTTTCAAAAGAAAATACAGAAGTTTCTATACCAAGAACTCCAGAAAATAGCCTCTTCATCTGGATAATAAGTGTAATAGGGGTGGCAGCAATAAAAATTTCTTCATTATTGATCTGAAGGCAGTACCTGCCAACGTGAGGACTGACTCAGTTTCCAATTCTCACTGCTTCATAAGATCTGTGCTACGCAGAAACCCGCCTAGGTAGTTTCAAACACAAAATGAAAGACTCATTATACATCTCATTATACAAAACTCGGAAAACTTCTATTGTAAACCTCCCCTGAGGTGTAATGTCAGGTATTATGGATTAGGTGCAACACTCCACAGTCCTTTCAATATTCACACTGAGTACTGCATGTTGATGTTGCACCTAAAATAGGACATACAGCTTTTCTGTAGTAAACACTGGTTTAGTCAGCAAACATCACAGAGGCACAACCTGAATGTAAATAAGCAGGACTGCTCTTATTTTTCTCTAACTTTTAGGAAAAGAAAATGTCACTAAGGGATAAACACAGCTTAGCAATGATCTCTGTACTGAATATTCTCCTTTTTTCTTCTTCTTCTTTCCAAATCTAAATCAATTTTCACTAACAACACCAAAACCTTCCAGTAACTTTCACAGCTGTAGGGTAATCAACTTAAAGACAGCTACCTGGCAACCTTTCCACATCATTTGGATGCAACTGTGCTTACCTGGACACACAAACAGGCTGTACAGAGCACCTGGATACTCACTGCTCACAAGAGTAATCTCAGTATTCAGAGAATGGTTGAGGTTAGAAGTGACCTCTGGAGGTCACCTGGACCAAACTCGCTGCCCGAACAGGGCAACATCCCCAGAACTTTTAAGTGCCTCTGAGGATGGTGACTCCCCAACATGAAACCAGAGAAGGCATGCACATATACACCAAGGTAACATAACACAAACTCATAAACATGCAGTAAACATGACAGACTGCAAATATATGAGTCAGGGAAGAAGTTATCCGAAATGGCTGTCTGCATACTGATCACAGGAAGGCTGAAACATACAGACATCAAATGGTTCCCTAATAAGCCATATGGCTCAGCCCAGCCAGCAAGTGTGAAGTTTTATTTAAATGCCCTGCCAAAAAACACACAAACTTCTGCACACCCTATAACTACTCTGTAATAAAAAGCAGCTCTTGAAAGAAAAGAACCTCAACAAATGTGCATGAATGAAGACTATGCAAGACGTGACATTTAAGACAGTCCCTATATCTGGTACAAATTTTTCTGGTATTTGTTTAGATTCTTGTATATTTTGGGCTCTGTTCTCAGTCTTAACTGCATCACTGGCAGAAAAATACTACCTGTATGCAAGCTCACATACTTGATCATTCCACTGCATTCTTCAGAATTATTGGTTTCACCAGAATACATATAGGTATTGTGAATAACAGTGCAATTAAGTGTAACTATACAGATTTCACAGCAGATCTTTGCAATCAATCCCTGGACCCCATTAACCAAGCCTACGCCTTGATATTATAATTGTTACCACAACTATAACTTTGGTCAACATCGAAAGAATGTTATTTTACTGTTCACATTATTTTATTACTGGGCAGTGTAGTAGCACAGAAACAACACTGATTGTACACAGCAGCTGCTTCACTGTACTATCATTTCTGCTATTTATTTGATGTGGGACCCTAAGTAAATTCATCCTTTTCTTTACACAGGTATACCTTGCTGTCTGTCAAGAACATGTTCCTGAAATGTGAGATAATTCAATATAGTGATACAATTTCCCCCCCAGAATAAATGTGATACAGAGGAGACATACACAGGAGCTTAAAAAATGAACACAATTGTAACATACAGGGACAGTATATATGACATGGCAGACAGAGAGGAAAAGGCAAAGAAGCAAGTTCATCAGTTCATCACTCAACATCCAGCGATAACAGATCAGAAGGCTGACATACTGGCTTTGCAATAGCTGGATAGAGAGTCTCTTTAAAGTGTAATTAAAGAAGAAAAAAATTTTTGACTCCCAATTGTCCTGAGATTTTGATGAGCAGGTCTCCTGTAACATGAGACTGAATCTCCAGTGACTCTGTCTGATCATTATAAAAAATTTCACCTGCTTCATTTGTGAGACAGAACATAGACTATAAATCTTTTAGTATGAGTGTTCATACTGTCTCTTTCCAAATGGTTATATGTTCACTGTCATCATCATGCTTCTCAGAGGTCCACTGCACACAGAGGTCAATCAAGTCAACCAAGGGTAAAGGACAAAACCAAGGTAATGGCAACAGTTAGTAGAAGAGGGTATTATTAAATGATCAATACTGGAACTCTGAATGAGAGACTGAGAAGAAATTGATAGCATGGTATTACCGCACCTGTTTCCTTCTTGCTGAGATTTATCTTGTCTACTCAGACTGCAAAAATTACTAAGCAGGAGCTGTTTCTCACTGAGTGTTTACACATCATCTCATCCTGCCAACCTCAGTTGTGATATGCATGTGCTTCTTCTCTGGTAAAAATAAGAGAGACAACTATTTTCAGACCAGTGTGCTATTTTGAGGAGGTTCATTCTACACACTGCAAAAGAATATATTTCAACAAGCAGCCAAAAAGCACCCTTAAGAAGTATGTAACAGAACTGGAAATTGTAGTTGAGATAGATAAGCTCCTGGTCTACTTCCACAGATGCTAATCATAAAAACCAATCCCATGTTCAATATAGATGCAGCTACTTTGTGGGACATTTTGAAGTCTGCAGCTGATTGAGTTTTAAGCACATAGGGTCAGGTATGCATGTGTCTTTTCAACTGAATTACAACAGCACAAATATATTCAGTGACTTGACCAAGACGTACTCTACAATAGCAAGCACAATACTGGTTATGAACCCAGTATCTGGATTCTATTTAGAACATCAATTTTGTCACAGTATTTTAAAGTTCATTTAAAAAACAGAATTTTAGCAAGTTGCACATATACAAGTATGAAATTGGCTACTTAACAGGTCTCATGCCAGTGGAGCAGAATCTCAGTTTATTCAGGCAGCCTCTCATTGCTCAAACAACTCAGCAGGCAATCTATACAAAGTATGTAACAAATGCCTCTAAAAAAACCCCAAAAAACCAACAAAAACCCAAAACCAACAACAACAAAAATCCAGAAGGTTCTTAAAAAAAACCCAACCAAACACAACAACCCCAACAAACCCCCACCAAAACCTGACAATTTAGAAAACACGTCCTTTTAATACATGAGGCAATTTTTCAAACAGTTCTTCAGAAGTATGAGAAGCCTATCAGTGCAAGATGCAGAAATGTTATGATGGAAGTGAAGCTACACTGTACAACACAAAAATCTTTTAGGCCATGCTGTAGCCCACAGAATAACCCCTTATCAAGAGTTGTACGCTGGCATATTCTGGGAAAGGGTGTGAAGAGGTAAAGCAAAGGCACAAGCCTCACCACAATGGCTATATCCTCTTTTGCATCCTCTCACTGGGAATCCACAGAAGAAACTGGAAGAGTGTTAGCAAGAAGTAGTATTCACTTCTGAGAAATGGAATATGGGAAGTAGCAGCAACTGGAACAATGCTCAGCTCTGAACACTGAGCTAAGGAAGCTACAGGGAATGACCACTGTGGGGGACAGTGTCTGAAATGGTAGGGAAACTGGGGAGAGGAAAAGTTCATCATGAGCTGAATGTAGAAAGCAGCAAGATCCTGCAATGAGTTCAGTCCTTCTCAAATGAGCAATAACAGAGGACAGAAAGACAGACACTGGTTGGGATCAGATATACAGCCCAGCCAGGTCAGTGAAGGGGGAAAGGGGAGGGGGAAGAACAGAAGAAAGAAGATAAGCAGGCCCCTTCACTGAGTCATACCAGAGCTACTGCTGCTGGAAGGGAGCCAGATTTTAGCTGGAGCTTTTGCCTCCGCTTTTCTTCCCCCCTCTCTTTTGGTCTCAGAAAACCAAGAAGTGAAGGCACCAAACTGAGATGTCTACCCAAAACACATTCAGATTTTGCTGACTGCAAGCCCCTACTCTATATTACATTTAGCCTCAGAAAAACTTGTAATCAAAAGCATGCAAGAGTAACTTAAAAACATCCTTTTCTTTGGCCGAGTTTTTGTGCTGCCCTGAGTAAGATTCTTTCTTGGATCAGTGATTGCATAATGTAAAATACAAAACCCCTCCAAACAAGACAAATACATAAAGAGGCAGTTGAGGACAGCAATTATATTACTCCTCAAATTACACATTGCTTTTTTCTAGGTAAATTCCTAATCTGCCTTCTCCAAAGGCTGTCCTGTCAATTGAATGCACATTTCTCAGCCTAACACCCTTCAGAAGCAATTTTAAAATGTGCATCTACTTTTGTAAAATTTATCACTCATCAGCCTCAAATCACATCTACATCAAAAAATTTTTTTTTGCCAATATTTCAACTGTTTGACAATACTCATTATCACACACCAACAGGTACCTCCTATGTGATTTATGAGTAGTGTCCTCAGCTACTTGTGCTCAAGTCTTGTTAAGCGAAGTGATAATTTAGCAACCTCAGCTTGCTTATCAACATCTCTCGTAAAATGACCCAACCAAACACAACAGTGTTGTGTTCATCTAGTCTCCCCGATTTCTGTATGAACGGATTTACAGCTTGGTTCTGTCTTTCTGCAGCTGAATAAGCACCTGACACAAACACTCAACTGAGCATTCACGCAGATGTTCTGAAGTGGTCAGTGAAACCTTGACGACAGGCTCCAAGAGCTTGAAATGGCCAAGAGCTAGCAGGAACCAACACACCCCATACACCACAAGAGATCTCATAGTAAACAAATCTTCATGGTACCAGATAAATGGAAGCAACATGGGAGAGCAATCTCGTTCTGAGGTCACCTAAATTTAATAGAAGTTTGGAATGAGGCTTAGGGTGACTTACAAAGCTTGATTAGCAAACAGGGAATTAAATTCCACATACTTGGTCAGAGGAATAAAAATAATATGGACATGGCATCTGGTCACTAGTGGGGTTCCATAGGGCTCCATCCTCAGCCCAGTTCTCTTCAACATCTTCAGTAATGACTTGGCCACAGGACTTGAAGGAATACTAAGCATGTTTGCAGCGACACTAAATTGAGAGGAGCTGCTGACTCCCTCAAGGGCAGAGAGGACCTGCAGAGAGACCTTGACAAATCAGTGAGACAGGCAACCACCAGCCATAGGAGGCTTAACAAGGTCAAGTGCTGGATTCTGCACTGGGGATGGGGCAACCCTGGTTTTGTGTATAGATCAGGGAACAAGAGGCAGGGGAGCAACACTGTGGAAAGGGACCTGGGGGTCCTGGTCAATGGCAGCTTGAACAAGAGTCATTAAGCTATTAGCATCCAAAAGAGCACCACGGGGATGGTGAAGGGCCTTGAGGGGAAGCCACATGAGGAACAGCTGAGGTCACTTGGTCTGTTCAGCCTGGAGATTGAGGGGATTCCTCATCGTGGTCTTACAACTTCCTCATGAAGGAGGTGCAGGTACAGATCTCTTCACTCCCGTAACCAGTGACAGGACTTGAGGAAATAGCATGAAGCTGCATCGGGGGAGTCTAGGTTTGACATCACGAAAAAGGTTTTCCTGGCACTGGCACAGGCTCTCCAGGGAAGTGGTCACAGCACCAAGCCTGAGAGAGTTCAAGAGGAATTTGGACAACACTCTCAGGCACCTCATGTGACTCTTGCAGTGTCCTGTGCAGGGCCAGGAGTTGGACTCGATGATCCTGATGGGTCCCTTCCAACTCAGCATATTCCATGATTCAATGATTAAGACCTATGGAACAGCCTCTTCCCAAACAAAACTATTAACATACATGACTTTTATGATTACAGATATCTCTTACCTTAAATATATCTGTTTTGAAGCTATAAATGCAGGTACTTATGTGGCTGCAAAAATCTTAACAAGATTCAGATTAGCAAGAGGAACGACAGTTCAAGAATTGACAATTCAACTAACAACAATACATTAACAGAAAAATAAATTTTCATTATGATTTCACCCTGAACAGGCCTTGCAATTTTTCAAAGTTTTTTTTCTATTTTTACAAAAAGCATTTACAAAAGTACTAGTTAGCGGACAATACTTCCTGAGAATAGAATGAGACTTGGTTTCATACTTGAGCGTTACCTAGTGAATTAAAACCTATTGTTTTTATGTATAAGCAGCAATATTATGAGACTCCCTTAGAGATACAAATACTGGTGTATCAGATAATATCTATGCTCTTATACAATAAAGCATGAATTCAACACTGCTTTCATTGTATTACCACCATGGCAGTGTTGCAGCATTTCTGAAATTATACTTTTGTCCACAGCACTATGTCAACAGACGTGCCAGTCTGCTTAAAGCACCAAACAGCTAAAATTGAATGAAACGGCTCAACCAGCTCACTCCACCTTTTGCTATTGTAATCAGAATTTTACTCTTTATTTCACAAAATAACAGAATACAGTAGGCGGATCTTTGGGCTTAAACAAAATTTTGATTCCTTGTCTTTCAAGCTCTTATCATGCAAAGATGTAGGACATTAACACAGAATTTGCATAGCCTTGCCAAACACAACTAGCTCTCTTCCTGCAAAGACATAAAGAAGTTGTCAAATGTTATTGCCAACACAGTCCGTTCTAGGAGATGATCCTTCCATTATATTTAATTAATTTATCTCCCCCAACCACAAGCCACTTTCATTTTACAGATTGTACCAGTAAACCTTTACAAATTAATTGTTGGGTACTGGATTACATAAAAGCCTTCAAAGGTAAGAACACTGGCAATCCCTGCCATTCACACACTTCACTGAATGCAGTACCTCCACAAGATGGGGCAGAAAGCACAGGTGGGTGCCTTCAGGACCACTGTCCGCAGTTGCTGGTAGACACAAGGATACAGCATTGACAAACGTCTGACTTTTTGAACATCTGCATAAGCCACTGCTACATACCAATCAAACCCCCTCCACTCAGCAGGTGAAATTTGGAGTCTGTTCTGAACCTGACTCCCAATTAGCTGCACAGCTTGGGCACACAGCTCTAAACCCAGTAAGATTCGTGCAAAGTTAATCATGCCGGAGGTGGAGCAGCCTATACAGCCATAATGGGCTGCTACCATGGAGGCAACAAGGCAACTGAGCGCCTTTCCTGGAGGCAAGGCACACACATTAAACCCAATGAGAAAGGGTTATTCCCACCCAGACCCACTCAAGTGAAGACAAGCATCACACTGCCTGTAAGCCAAACAATAAGGACATCCCATTGTCTTAGACAGTATGCTAGAAGTTGTTTTTACTATGCCTTTTTCCTCAAAGAAAATGTCAGTGTAGATTTAAGTGACTACACTTCATTTTAAATTTCAGCTTTTAAGAAATAACCTGAGAATCACTGTCAGAGTACTTCTAAAAATGACTACTTAGGTCCGACACCTCTGAAGAGAGAGAATTACATTTGTCTGCTTTTTTAAAACTAAAAAAAAAAAAAACAACAATGCAGAGATGCAATAAGAAGCTCACGAAGCTTATCGGCAAACATCACTAAAGGTACAGAACATTTAAAAGTTTAAAAAGGAGATAAATAGGATTGACAAGTCACACTGCCTTTGCAGACTCTAGTGAATTGTCTTCTCTAACGAAGACAAATTAGAAACACTTCTATTATGCAAACTGATATTAAAGTTTATGGTTGGGGAAGCCAGGGATTTCCTACTATATTCCTAACAGCTGGACAAGTAAACTACTTCACTGTTTACTTTATGATGCCACATTCATGATATGGCATAGCCTAAACATTCTCCTAAAAGAAAATAAGCCTTAATGAGTTAACCACACGTATGCACAAAAATCCTGCTACCTGCCAACAACCTCAGGCTCTACATTTTTTAATAATGAAATAGTTACTCGTGCCATTACATAAATACTATTACATAATATCTCCTTTGTATGCAGAATTAGAGAGACAACAAATAGGTCCCACTACTTCAATATTGTATCTATTAATCCCACTCATCCACTTAATAATTTGGAGCTGCAGTTGCATCAAAGCACAACAGCTTTAATATGTCACGCTCTTCTGTGCTTAAACAGAAAAGACAGTTAATTCTGAATTAAAAAACAACAAAAAAAAGCCAACAAAAATACAACAAAAATATCTGCTCTACTACAATAACTGGTTGAAGGGAAAAGACCCCTCTGCTGTGCTCTTTTATTACGTGTTTTTTGTCTTGTCTAAGATTTAATGTATGTATCAACACATAATTTTCAATACGCCAGTCAATAAAAATACGCAGAAATACCTTAATTCCCAAGGTCAGCATTACACAGCATAAGTGTAAAGAAATCACAAGCAATGATGCTTAGTATGTCTAATATCTCAAAAAACAGGGTTTTTTCCAACTTAATATTTAACGTATGGGGAAACGACAATACATATTAATTTTCTTAAGTACTAAATTTGGTAGAAATTTGTTCTGAGAGTATATTTATTTGTATTGGTCAGGAAAACACTGTGTTGGTCAGAAACACATCCGAGACGTGGGACTGCTGTAAGCACAAGGCCACACGGCGAAGAGGCAGTGTAGAAGCGGCATGTGACATTCGGGAGTCTCGGGGGGCAACATGTGGCCGGCGCTCAGGACGCTCCTCTCTGCAGTGCAGCACCGGTGCCTCCGGCCGTGCGCGATCCGCACCGCGACACGAACCTCCACTTCCGAAGTGCCGCACAAGTCTCACTTGTGCCCGCGCTCAGCGGCTTCCCCCTTGTCCGCCGGCCCTCCCGCAGCAACAGCTCCCGGGAAGGGCAGGAGAGCGGCGGTGGGCACCGGGAGCGAGGGCGGCACGGGCCGGCCCCGGTGTTTGCACAGCTGCGCCGCTCTCCCGGGGCAGCCCCGCACAAAGCCCCGGCGGCCCCGCAGCCCCCGCCGCCACCGGGCGGGCGCGGCGCGACACCCGGGGCAGGTCCC
>VXBT01000852.1:163622-220555 GCA_013400235.1 Oriolus oriolus | reverse complement strand
CCCTGCGGGCGGTCGGCCCCGCGGCGGCCGCGTCCCCCTGCCCCTCCTGTCCCTGCTTCTCTGCCTCCTCCTCCTCCTCAGCCCTTTAGGAGAGCTTATTGCGGTTTGCAGCTCTCTCGTGCAGGTGTTAATTGAAAACCATAAACCAGGCTTGACTTTGGGTTGAGGTACTGAAAAAACCGTGAGTTTAGGTTTAAGATTCATGTTGCAGTCTCTTTGTCTGAGAGCTGCGGATTCGGGAGGAAAAATCCCAAAACAGCTAAAACCCAAAGAGTTGGCAGTGTGGGAGATGAGCCAGTTAAAAGGCCAAATACACGCACTGAGAGCGATGCTGATAGATGTGCGTGCAGGACTGGATGATAAGACACAAATGTACAAATCTATAAAACCTGACAAACGTCCAATATGTAGAACACATGTTCTGCATTTTGGTTACATGTGTTTCGGGTTTAGATTTGAACAAAAGACAGGTCAGGCAGTTGCTACCCTTCATTTTTTCATTGTAATGAACAGGAAGCTTGCCTGTCTACTCAAGGGTAACTGGTTTCCTACTCTTTCTTTGTAAGCTGTTTATTTTCTCTAGCTCACATCTGTTTTCCTCCTTAAACTCATTTTTATGCGAACAGAAAAAAAATCCAACTACCTTGTCATCAAGAAATCTTGCGTCACAAAAGTGGTTGAAATAGGGTTGAAATCCAAACTAGTTTCATTGTATCTAAAGAATAACTGATCTAAAACTTTAATTTTTGACAGTTGTTTACATTTGCAAAGCTAATATTTGGAAAACCTTTGGAACTGCAAAAATACTCTTATGAATACTTAGATTTCACAAAGGCTAATAAATCACTAGGAGCTTACTAGTGGGGCTTATTAATAAACAGCATCTCTAACTACTGTTATTTGAATACATTTTGTACTGCTGCTTTACTAATCCATTTCTTTAATTTCCATAGAACTTTCGTAGGGACAATAACAGTTCTTGTGTTACTCCATTCCGTGCTCTGTTTTCTTTCTGTTCACATGATCTTCTTAACTTGCTGAGCATTGTGTCTTCCCACCACTGTGTATTTCACTGACAGTTTAATGTCTGAACACTGGCAGATGTGGTCTGGTGCCTGCACGAGCTGAAGATACATCAGCAGTCCTCTTCTGTGCTAGGGGATACCGGTCCACTGCAGTGTTCTGTTGTCATGTGCATAGGCAGGAGAACATGGTGTGTATCTGCCCCTCAGCTGAGTTGGTGAAGAAACCAAGACGTTTGAGCCACTGGTGGATTCTGGTTTCTCCTAAATGAGTGTGGTGGGTGAGATATAGCACAAGTTCATACCTGGGAGTCCTACTGAAGAGAAAGCAGTTGCCCACAGTAGAATAGTAGAAAAATGAAATAACTAACTTCTTAGAAGCACAAAGCAGGATTCGCTAAAGCATGACATTCAGAGTCTTCTATTTAAAATGACAAAGTTTATGTTGTTTATTAAATTGAGGAGAACCACGCTCTGAATCAGAAAGAACAAGAACACTTGATACCTAACCTACAGCCAGTTTCTTGTTCATATGAGGTACTAATTTGATTTCTGAAAGTGTTGAATGTTACTCTCAGAAAAAAAAAATTAAAGTGACTTTCCTTTTTGATGTAAATAGCTTAATCCAAGTGGTAGTCTTAAAGCCATGCAGACACTTTTGTGGAACTTGCATGCTTTCTGAACTGTGCCTTTTCAGTTTCCCGTAATTTCCTACAGCTCACTTCTGCTTTCAGTTGTGTCTTGCAGTCAAGTCAGTAGGTTCATCTCAAGGGTTGCACCAAGGTAAGACTGTATTTTCAGTAGAGGTTTGAGTCAGCACTGTCACAGGAGGTCCCCTGCCCTCCTCCTCATGTCAGTGCAAGCATTTGAATAGCTGCACAAGGAACTGACTCAGAAACTGAGCCGGGTAAAAGCAATCCCACTAAAAAATATGGGTTAGTTTTAACCTAGATCAGGTTCTTGATCTGCCTCGTTATGTAGGGGTGTGAAAGCCTGTGCTTGCACAGAGGAGGAGGCAGTGCAGGGGCTGAGATTGAGCAGCAGGAAGAAAGAGAGCACTTCTTCCAGAAAGCTTGGCTTGTGGTAGTTTAAGTTTCTGAAGTCTGAAAATCAGTTTAACCCTTTCAATAGATGACAGACACAAAGCATGTTTCTGGATTTCCTACATTTCAATTTGTGTGTCAGTGTTTGTCTTTAGCGGTTGTTTTACGTGTTTTTCACGCACATGAGTGTATGCATGTACGATAGATAAATTTTCTTCTAGTTTTCACTTTATTACCTGAAAATGCTGCTGTCCTAGGGTGTCAGTAATTGTAAAAAGAAACATCCTGGTTAGAGAGCACTACCACCCATTTTCTCTGGTACCTCCAAACACTGTATATTCTCTCTCTATAAGGTTTCATCCAGTTTTCTGTTATAAAGCAAGTCACCCCCTTTCTCTGTTCCTCCAGTTGCTAAGCAGCAGCTGTTCTCCCCATTAGCCAGCCAAGTATTTGCATGAAAATAATCACTCTTGAATATATAACTGGTCCTAATCATGCACAGCTAAACAGCTGTACAATCAAAATTTGAGTATTAATAGTATTACTTATCAGCATAACTGATGACTGTCCTTTAAGTTAGAATTTCTCCACAGAGTAAAATCAATAAAAGCTTGCCCTTTTTTTAAACAAAAGGCATGCCAGTTTTTATTTTTCTTTAATGCTTACTACATAGCTACTTAAAAAAACCTGGTCACAAAATGATATCTGCAGTTCACAAAAAATTATAAATGCAAACATAAGCAGACACAGAATCATGTTGTGACTAAACATGATGGAGGCCAAGGGAAAAGCCACATTTTTCAAATATCTAATTGTAGTAGCAGAGTGCAACAAAATTTGATGATAAAAGTTTGGACTATGACACAAAGGTAGAATTTCCAGCAGTACGTCTTACCTTCAAAACCCACTTAGTTGTGCATGCTTGAGTTCTTATTGATATCAAGGATGTTCAGTATTTCTGAGGTCTATGATCTGAAATTTTGGAGTTCTTCCTCAGTCTGGGGATGCCCTGGATTTATCCAAACTATTATTTCAGAATGACAGCTGAGTGTGGCTCACGCATCCTCAGGTGCTGTTTATTCAGATGACACACAGTGTCTGCAGGAAGAAAACCTGGGCACATGGACAAGGAGTGATATGTGGTCCATCCAGCTGGTATCCCAACCTAGAAAGTCAGTCTGTCTGCATTACACAGGAAGTTTATTTCCCAGTGTGCCCCACAGAGTAAGTGAATGAAGAAGGTCTAAATCTTCACACTGAAGTACATGGTACTGTGCTCTGTAGTTCTGGACTGCCAAACCTGTCCTTGCTTTGTCGTGTGTGACAATCCATAGTCTTGTGTTAGACTGTAAGGCTCCATACACACCCAGTGCAAGAAGTCCTCAGGTGAGAGTTCTGACAAGCCTTGCTTATACTCCAGGAAGTTAAGCCCACTAAAGCCAGAATGTGAAGCAATACCATGCATGCCCATTAGATCAGCCGAAAGTCAATTACTCTCTGGATGTTATCAGATAAAAATCTAAGGATGGCATTTGAACAGCAAGGAATTGAGCAACTTGTGGATACCAAACTGCCTCAAACTGGCTCTTAGGTGGCTGAATTAATTTGTAGGGGTAACAGTGTTTTGGAAATAATGCTTAAGATCCTAATTAATGAGGTGTATTTGTTTGTTTTAATTCTCGATTACTAGCTACAGGCTAGGCAGTAGGCTCTGAAGTGTAGTGCAGTCACACATTTAGTCAATGGCTTTACACCAGCAGTGTCTTGTCACTAGAAACCTGATGGGAAAACTAAACTAGGTCTCAATTATGAAAATATTAGAAGTATCAAAGCAGTCTTTTAGCAAAGACTCTTAATAAACTTATCAGGGCAAGAACAGTGCTGTGTGATTGGAAAGTAACAAATGTGCTTGAAGGAAAGCCCATGGGCATTGTATGGGACATAGGAGACAAATTATAACGTAGGGTATACAAAGGCATAGAAGTGAAAAAAGGAGATATATCTTTGGTGTATAACGTTAGATTTTATTGGGGCAACTGTATTTTTTTTTTTAGAAAACCATTTTTTGACAAAATTAAGTCAATTTTCACATTGAGGCTATAAGAGACCTTCAAGATCAGCTAGTCCAACTGTCATCCAAGCACCACCATAATCAGATTTAATCTATGCTTCCTATAAAGATTCAGTATAGTGTCATATGAGAAATTAAGGAGGATGCATAACGTAAAGAATCGCTGATGGGAACTGATGGATTGTTTTGAGAGAAAGACTATAAAACTGGAAGTTGGCTCCAGGTAGAGTCTGCCCATTTAATGTCTTTAGTGCAGACCTAGTTAGCATATAAATAAAAGATGCTAATAAACTTAAGTTTGAAGGAGAACAGCACATCAAATAAGATCCATAACTTTGGAGTTAAGGAAGAAGAAAAAAAATTAAGACAAAGAACACTCTCAATGTAGAATGATTAGACATAAACAGGAAATGAACTTTCCATGAAAGAAGGTTTCTATCCAGTGGAGGAATGGATTTCTTCTCTCAGTAAAAGCAGCAGGGCAGAGCATTTTAACAAATTTTAATATGGAGATTGATGAGATTACAGAAAGGGTTATATGATGTTTGCTGGTTATTGCACATGACTGCACCTGATTATCAAAATTCTAGAAAGACTGCATGTAGATCCCTGAACATTTCAATAGTGAGTTCCTCCAATCAATGCAGACAATTTAGCCATCAGGATAAATGTGTTCTCATCATCGTTGTACAAAATACATTGTATACCATGGAGGTGGTACAGCTTTCTGTTTCAGAAAATCTTGATGGTAGTGTACTAGAAGTGTAAAAGGTAACCCTTTTAGAACATGCATCGTGGCATTATGTATATGTTCCTTTCTGTAAATGAGTTGTGTGTACAAACTCACATACATAATCTTTACATGAAAATGCAAACTACCTTTGGCCATTTTTGTTTCCGGGTTGTATTTGCATTTAGCAACTTACGTTTCACACAGTCTTGACTGAAAGTTACCCTTTGTTGTTGTTTTTTTGGAAATAATGGGGTTTTTTCCCAACATTTTCAGGTCTTGCTGTTGCCTTGTGTCAGAAAAAACCTGCCACTGAATGTGCCTACAGGAAAAAGCATAAGTATTCAAGAAAGTTATATAAATTGAAATGTAAAAAAATAATAAAGAATTACATGTGTAACAATGTAGAACTATGCTACTATTTAAAAAAATTGAGAAAGTGCAACACATGCATCATGTAAGAAAAGGGCTAGTAAACACTTAATTGTAAAGATGAGATTCCTGATCTGCTCTTTGCTGATGGAATTCTACATGTCCAGAAGGGATTGAGGTTCCCTTCCATGCTTGGAAAGAGACCTATTGTCAAGAGTAAAATAATTATATGATTGCATAAGGAATTCAGTTCAGTGTAACAAAAACACACATTGTTGGGGAGCAGTTAACAGTATAGCAGTAAGTGACATTTAGAGATTGTACGTATGACAGTGAGAATTTCCTAGATGAAATTTGATTAAAATGAACTGATTAAGTCTTAGGTAATTGAAGAATGGTGCTAGAGTTGTTGGCATTGCTGAACCAGCGTAATTTAAAAACCTGCTGTCTATTGCTTTGTACTAATGACTGTAAAATTTGGGAATGGACTCAAAAGAGAAAACAGTGTGTAATGACATATAACATTTGAACATTAATACTATTTTGGGAAATGGTGTGTTCAACAGAGTTATTGGCAAGTAGTGGAGTATACAAAGAAAAGTGGTCGAGCATTTGAATAGCTTTTTTTTAAAAAAATCAGAGTAATAGGTTTATTTTTACAAGAGAGCTGCCAATCCCTCCCTACTCTGAAATTTCTATTCCACACAATGCAGCCCAGGTAGATGATTGTAAGAACTGCTTTTAAACAGGCAAGTGAAACATAATTTTTCATATTCTAGTTCTGATGAATAGCTGATGCATTTAGTTGAAAGTCTCCATTGTGAAATATGTCTGGTGTGAAGAGAGTTAGCCCAAATGGTTCAAATAATAAGTAATTAGAGAGATGTCATAATGGAAAATTTTCAAGTACTGTAACTGCCAAAAGCCCTATCATTCTTCTATAACTTGTGTAGCCAAATACATATGAGTATTTGGTTATTATTTGAATTTTTGTTGTTTTAAAATGGGAAATGTGTTTCTGTGAATGAATCACAGAAATGGGGCTGGATGGTAAGGAGTGAAAGCCATTTAATTTTAGATGCTATGTTTTTTTCTGCCATGTAGTCTGACTTATGGGAGGCATTCCTCATTCATGCATCAGACAAAGTGAAAGAAGCCTCAGCGCAATATGTAGATCACAAACAGCCATCTGTTATCCGAAAGGAAAGAGGAGTGTTGCTACAAGAGTAAACTTAAAATGTTTTAAGATTATCTTAGTGATTTGTCCATCTCTGTTGGTATTGGTCCCTGTCATATATGAATGCATAAATGATACAATATATATTATTTCAGATGCCTGCTATATTTTTTTCCTATTAGGACAATTACCTCTAGTTTAGAACTCAGTATATGCTTTCTCAAAGTTCCTAAATAAGTATGTATATATAACCTTTTAACACTTCAAATAATTATTCTTCCTTCTTGGGATTTGTTCCTTTGAAACAATTTTTCTGATCAAACTGAATGTTAAGGAAAAAGCTTTTTGAACTTTTTACTTGCTTAGCTTAAGCTAAGTAAGGTAACGCTTGTTTAGGCTTGTAACATTTCCTTTTGATTCTTTCTAGCTCCCAAAGAATTTCTGTTATTTTTATGTGAATTCCATCCAATTTGCATAGATCTTTCTTGTAATATGCCTAGAACTCATTGGTGATTTCCAGACGTGGTTGTAAAGAGTGTGGATGAAGAATTTATGTTTTATGTCCAGGCAACCGTATGACCTCCATTTGTAGGGCAGAATTAATTACTTGGGCGTATTGACGTTTGGTCCACCAAGAGGCTTGAAGGACTCTGTTGGCTGTCAACAAATAAAGTGTTGCACAGTCTGCCTACAGCTGTGTGTAGACAAACCATTACCTTCCTGCTCCAGGATACAGTCCTTCCAAGTATGCAGCTCAAATCTAAATTAGTCTTTTTGTTGGTACTCTTACAAATCTATTTGTAGTTTCTGCTTGCTTCTTATTCTTAGATCCTTTACAAATATGATGCCTTTGGGGTATTTCCATCCCACTGAATATATTCCAGAATCTGTTCCAGAATATTTCTCTCAGTCTTTTCCATAGCAGTAGCTTGCTTTTTCTTGTATTCAGTTTGATTTTACAAAATCAAAATGCAGTTTTCTGGCTGCATTTTAGCCTCAATAATTTATGTTGAAGTATCTCTGTGTCCTCAAAGTTGCCCACATTTTAGCCTCTCGGGGATTAATGAAGCTGTCAAATAAAACAAGGCCTTGCAATGGTTCCTGTGGCACCACAGGTATAGATAAATTACTGCTTTTCCTTTATTCCAGTTTTATCTTGAGCCCTATAATATTCACTGTTTTCTTTAAGCTACAGAATTTTTACACAGTCCTTGTGTCTTTGGGCCTCCCGCTCTGCATTGTAATCTATCCAGCACATCCTAAGTGATTTTTGAGGTTTCATTAGAGTACCATATGCTTTCCAAAAATTGAGTTATGTAATATCTAAAGGGTTCCTTTGGATGCCGTATTTTGTTCTGGCTTTTGGGGGAAGTGGTGGTGTTTGTGTCGTTGTAAGCTAAGTATTGCCTAGTATTCTGCTGTGCTTTAAGGCTAACATTTTCAGGCTTGCTTGGTCTGAAATTAAGTTTTATGTAATTTCAGATGTAATGTTCTTACCTAGATGTTTAAAAAAATAATTTTGTGGCTACTGAAACCTAGTTTCAAAAGTCCTCACTTACTGAATACTTTTTGCTGGTGTTCTTTTTTTTTCTCAGTACTCACACTGAAGAGATGATATTATTATGTTATTTTAATATTGAGATGATATTATTATTATTGTTGTTGTTGTTGTTACTGTTATTATTATTGTTGTTGTTGTTGTTGTTGTTATTACAATCTACCAATTCTAGTAGTATTTGCTGAAGGATGACCTTGAAAATGCAGACCCCATCAGCACACAGATCTAGCTCGACAATTTGAGTCTTGCAAATAAAATTAAATTTCATAGCAATATATTGATCATTTTATGTCTCAAAGCATGAGATAGGTACCACTGGAGATGCAAAATGGGGAAAAAACCAAATTTATAGAGTAGATGTGCTAACCTAATGTGGTATGTTAACTGAATTTAGGACAGATTGAAAGGCAAGACACTGTGATTCTGTTTCCAGATTTTGGGGAGGAAAATCATGTGTGCTGTTTATAAACACGTAGTCATGTACAGAAATTGGCTTTGTTCTCTCTGGAAGCTGTGCAGTTAAGTGACTGGGACTGGATTCTGTTAAAATATGGTGCATGTTTCCTGCTGTGTCTTGGGTAATCTTGCAGCTGTTTTACTTAGAAAATCAGTGACACTTGTTTTTGTCCAAAAGCAGGAACTTGATGGCTCGGCTAATAACATGAAACAACACTGTCCCTAAAATCCATAAAGTATTAAGTACTATTTCCGGCCTCTTCACACACTGCACCTCCACCTTCCTTTCCCTGTGCTACTTTTTAAGCTATTTTGTGGAGACAGTATTTTGTCCTGTTTTTCTGAAGACAGGACTGAGGCTTTTGACCTATTTCATTTTTAATCTCTAATAATTAACTGGTGTGTTTGCATTAGGACAGTGCTTTTTTGAAAAAACAAAGGTGAGTGAAAGTACTAATACACAGGGGAAAATAGGAAATTATTATGCCATAAAAATAACTTTGAAAGAGTCTCACATTGTTCAGAGAGGGAAGAGAACCTTCCAAGAAGCGATCACATTCTCAAACTCAGCTTTAAACGCATTCTTTATCTTTAAAAGGAAACAGAAGATAATCAGTCAGTAAATCAAGTGTAGTTGTGGGCTTGTCTGCAAAGCTGTAGCATTCTGAAATAAGGCATTAGGACTGGGCATTTGAAACAAGAATGGTCAGTGCCAAGGTCTCTTGTGCTTTGAGAAAAATGGGTATGTCTTTCATTAAACAATACCTTTTCTCCATACCCTGGTTGTTTTTATCTTGATCGTTGTCTAAAGATCGCAGCTATGGTGGCTATTCTGGGCAAATCTTTAGGTACACATTAAAAGTCAGACTGTATTTTTGTGCTGTAATGAATAAGCTTTTAAAAGCATTGTAAGTTTTTTTAATATCTATTTGTTTGAAGAGGAAATTGGATATCTTATGAAAAATGTCCACCTTTTCTTAGTTGCTGTTGGAGAAAAAAAGCATGTTTAAAGACCACACGTTTTAGCTGCCACCGTTTTTTGTGATCAAACTTTCAATACCAGTAATCTGAGTTTCTCCTCTCTTGCTCCAGCCAAGATTACTAGTCAGTTCCCTAATTTCTTCTTTTTCTTACTGGCACAGAATTGCATTTTTTTTTTAAGTACTTCAGAAATTACTTCTTTTAAACAAAAGAAATCCACAGCATCCATGCTTTTCAAGTTTATCCTGAGTAGCTTTAATCTTTTATCACAATTTGGAAACAACAGCATTTTTTAAATTAAACAGTTCTGTTCAGGAGTAAATTTCACTCAGATAAAGAGAAAACACAGCAGTAGTTGCAAAAGTGCACTACCTGGTAACATATGCTTAATTTCTTATGTTCTGACAGAAAAGGAGATGAATGAGCATGTTATAGGCACAGCTTTTCAGTAAATACTGTATTGTTGTTAGCATAATATATATCTATGTTCCTAAGAAACCCAAAACTTTTTAAGCTCATTTTAATTTAATAATTTATAAAATTATAACACTGCCACTTCCAAGGTTTAAAAATTCCAAATTATTTGGTATGAACTGTAGCATTAGAGTAGAATTCATAATTTCCTCCTTTGGTTCCTTACCATATATTGCAATTATACTGTGAAATGAAAAAGGGCTGCTGAGGCCACTGCATCCCCCTGCCTTCCAGTGCTGTCCCTGAGCAGCGTGGGAATGCTGCTTTGGATAGCTCTTGCTCTTATGGTCCTAAACTGGCCCTCAGCACGCTGGCCCAGGTGATGAGCAGCCTGGTGTTCAGGTTTGTTCCTTGGGACCATTTTACTAAATGATATAGGCAGAGCAGCAGTGTCTCAGATCACGTTTTTAAAATGTGCCAATTTGCCAAATTCAGAACAAGACCTTTAGGGTTATTCAGTTCCATTTATTGATTTCTTTACTATGTGCTTCAAATAGAACCACAAAATGGTTTGGCTTGGAAG
The DNA here is from genome assembly GCA_013400235.1 of Oriolus oriolus. NCBI lineage: Eukaryota > Metazoa > Chordata > Aves > Passeriformes > Corvidae > Oriolus > Oriolus oriolus. Next base: position 210,148 of record VXBT01000852.1, on the reverse strand, counting down.
GGACCTCTAGCATCATCTAGTTCCAAACCCTCTGCCAAGGGCAGGGACACCTTCCACTAGACCAGCTTGCTCAAACTCCCATCCAGCCTGGCCTTGAAATGCATTAATTACTTTTAATAACGTCCAAATAAATTGCCTTGAAATGCATTAATTACTTTTAATAACGTCCAAATAAATGAGTGGCAAGGGCCCCTGCCTAAAGATCCTTTGTCCCTGCACTCAGTACTATGTATGTAAGCTATCTAGTTATTGTTCAATGAAAAAAACATAAGCAGGCCTAGGAAATTAAAGCTTCCTTATTCTTTCTGTCCTCTAAGTCTTCCAATCATCAGCAATGACTGGCAAAATCCCACACTGGAGGTAAGAGATGCTTTACATGCAACTACCTGCTGATTGAAGCATTCTCCTCGGAGTGTGCCCAGACTGAGACAAGAGAGGCTGGCTTGGTGTCCTCCAAATGGAAAGTCTAGAATCCAGTCTACTGTTACCTCTTCAGCTGCTGTTGAATAATGCACCGTCCTCACCACTCTCCTGCTACATGAAAGTATGCAACAAAGGCATCTGTCCCAAAGGAGGGGGAGATAACCTCTGCTGAGACTTAGTTCTAGAAAAGCTTATGCAGCAGATGCAAATTTGTGCCTGATGACTGCCCTAAATTTTGCCAAGGAGAGAGACAGACTGAACAGCAATAAATGTCCTGTAACCTGTTAACTGGGCTGCCATAAATATGTCTCTGGTTCAAGCTTTTAAGAAGGCAGGGGTTGTGGTGCATTACTGTCACCAGGTACTGCTGTCACCGAAACTGCGGGAAAAACAAAAACCCTCCAACAACATTTTTAATGTTAGAGAGTCAAGGCATTACTTTGTTCTGGCCAGGATGTTGTTCTGGCCAGGATGCACCACAGAAATCATCTCATCCACACATAACCCGGGTGTGCAGAGAGAATCATTCCATGACACATGACTTTTACAAGACTTTTCAGATATTTTATATAGTCAAAGCTCATAGAAAGGTACTGTTTCAAAGTTCATTGGTCCAGAGTTGAGCAACCCCCAATACTCAGTTTCCCATTGGATCTGAATCTCCTCACCTCTGATGTTAATTAGATCTTCATTTCTTGATTTCCTTATCAGTCTTTTCCGGAGGAGATGTCTCCAACTCTGCCAGAGGCAGAGTCTGGGGTAGAGGTTCGTAGATGGCCGCTGATGTTCTGTTGATGTTCCGTCGATGGCCTTTATCTCTTTGGGGCTACTCCCAGTCTGTTGAAATGCTAAGCCCATCAGGCCTCACCTAGAGCAACAATGCCCTGGAAAGAAGCTTCAGTTCCCTGCCCCCCGGGCAAAGGTGGATAAACCTGGCTAAAGTTATATAAAAAAATTGTTAAACTGGTATGTTTTCCAACACTTCTGTTGGAGGACTCGACTCTCTCAGTTCTATACATTCACCCATCTCGTTGGGTGGGCACTGTGGCACTGAGTGGGAATAGCTGGGTTCTGTGCACCATTCGGGTTGGGCATGAATGGCTACACAAAGGACAAAGTTCTGAAGAATTAGGTCAGTAGGTTTTATATCTAATTAGGCCTCTAATCCTACAAACCATTTACAGTTTTGCATTATTTTATGTTCATTATGTCTTAAGTGGAACTACTCTTTTGAGTGAAGTTATAGGTGTAATTGCGTGCAGGATCGGATCTGAGCAATCACATTTTGGCTTGTTATTCGTACCGTAGCACTGTTGCAAATCGGGTATCTCTGATGTTACACCTTGCCCAGACAGGGTGAAGGGGTAGCTGAAACTGAATATGTTTCTGTGAAATGGCTTGCACTCCATTAGGGTACCTGTCCAAACCAAGCACTTCCACAAAGACACATCATAGAGAGCATTTCAACTGTTAAGAGAGTCATAAGGCATAGATTTTCAATGCAAAAGGTCATGAGGCTGCAGTTTCACTGGGTAATGTGCTGCATTTGCATAGACACATATTCAGACAGTTAATGGTAGTGCAGAATGCTTTAATGATTTTCATTTGCATCAAGCTGTTCTCACCTCTTAGGAACATAATGGATAAATAGAAGAGGCCTTTTGTTTGCTTTTCATGAAAGTTACCAGTGATTAAGTGGTGCTGAGGGAACAGACTCATGCTCTCATTTGAAAAAAAAACCAAAACCAACAACAAAACTGCCCATCAAAGCTGACTTCAAAGTGACCTACTTCATTTTGATTTAAAATGGCACTTGAGTAATTTATTTTAATGTTATGCAGATTTCCTAATTCAAAACACAGAAGTGGTCACTCTTAACTGAAAATACAGGAATAGTTATTATATCAGTTGCAAAATACTCATAATTTGTTAGGGTACTCTTTATAGTGTTGAATTACAAACAAAGCTATATACACTTAGATTTTCTTCCAAACGGATTCAGCAGTCACGTTTTTTATTAAAAAATATGTCCAGAATAGTTGTGAGTAATTTGATACTTTTTGCACTATGCTGTGGTGTTTCGCAAGAAAATCCATGCCAGAGGCTTGCTAGAGAAACTCTTGTCATGATTCCATATGGGGTCTCCCTGTGAAAATCTTCTCCACACCTTCCTGGAATGTAAAGGTATACAGATTTACAAACTATGTCTTGTACCCTTGCAACTCAGTATCAGCTTCTTGGGCTCCTCTGTCATGCATCAGCTCAAAAGCCCCTTCTTGAAAAGGGTTTGAAGGAGGTTATCTTAGTCTCTGCCTGTGTTATGTTTTTAGGCATTTTCTGAAGGATTTCATGTGCAGTTCAGTCTCTTTCAGTGTAATCTTGAAAAAAATCAGAGTGGCTTTTTGAGAATAAAGCTCTGTTCTTAAACACCTTTCTCTCAGAATAGTCATGCTTAAATTTTTGTTCCTAGTTTGTAGGCACACAAGTCATGATTTCATTGCCCTGATTTGCACATTGGTGCCTTGGTACCAGTATTTTTTAATTATATTTTTCCAAATGTGCTAGATTTTCAACTTTATGTGTCACACTGAGAAGCTCAGCCAAGACACTCCACATCCCAAATACCCAAATTTCAGTAGTCTCCACTCGGGGTACAAGGGTGCGATGTTTCTGAGAGCTGCTAGGATGAACAGGCTTTCAAGTACTTGGGTCTTTTCAGTTAATGACTTCCAGTTCTTTCAGTTTCTAACCCCCTGCCTTCCAGACAGTGATCTTGAGTACTTGTTGTGGCATCCCAATCCCAGTTTAAATCAAGATATGGAAGCTGACTTCATGTATTTGGAATATTCTCCATTCTCACAGAATCAGTAGGATATTTGGGGAACATAGAATATGCAAATGCAGATCTGCTGAATACATAATTTTTATGACCCTTCTGTTTTGTATTGGCTTTGTCATTTGTCCAGTGTTTGACTAAGGGGTAATTAAATTTACAATGAGAATATATCGGTACCTCCTTCTCTTCACTGATTTTAATTCTTTACTCCTCCAGTTAATTTTCTTTTAAATCTGCCTTTGTATTCTTAGTGCACCACGAAAGGACTAGTCAACAGCCTGAATACAGGGGCAGTTGAGGGGAATTTCTGTCTGCAATCAATCTCCCCACTACAGGAGGAGTGCTGGATATCCTTACTTGTACAATAAAACTGGCTGAATTCAGTGACCACTGGCTGACCAGCATAACAATTCCTTAGTAATTTCTGGCTGGTTGGGAGAGCAAGGATTTAGGATTACATTCAAGAGGTCTGTGCATGCAAGGCTATAACTTTCTGGGGTTAGGAATAAAAGACCTGTTTGGAGTTATGTGTAATTTCATTGTATGGTAAGATGCAGTGTCTTCACACATGAAAATAAGATCCATTACTGACATTGTATTTCAGTACATGTAGATAAAAATGTATTTTACAGGTATTATATGCACTTATGTGCAACACATGGAAATACAGCTTACTAAGTGAATACGACTGAGGAGATATTCCAGAAGCAAATCCTAGCAGTGAAGGTGAAGCATTTTAGCTGATGCCGACAGAATTGCAGAAACTCCTTGCTGTAGGGGGAAAACTTTGTTCAAAACCAAAAATGTTCTTATGGTTTTAATTGAGTGAAAGAAAATTACTTCTGTGTGGTCATCCCTGCTAAGAGTTTCTTTAAAACCAACATTTTCCATTTTTCCTTGTTTATTTCTTTTTTGGCTAGTAGTTGCCTCCCTGAATTTGATTTATAAACTATGAATCTAAGGAAGATAAAATGTTTTCTGAAGAATTTGATCCAGATGTATATTACTGTTTCAATAAATATATTTTAAGTACTTAGGGTGAAGGAGGGTTTTTGGGAATTTGGGGGTTTGTTTGGTTTTGGTTGTTTGGGTTTGTTGGGATATTTTGTTGGGCTTTTTTTTTTTGTTTTTTTTTTAAATATCCTGGTTAACTTTGAAGCAGCCAAATTCTTGCTGTGTAAAACTCCAGGAAAGTCTATAGTATTTCAGCAGGGATTCATGTGGCCCTTGGGTTTTTGGACTGTATCATGTTGCAAGCTCCTAAAATAGGACTGTTTAGAAAGCTACAGGCTTCCCATCTTTTTGTCTGGAAAAGTTAGAAGATGGAACAGTCAGGCTTTTCACTGAGCTGCTGAGAATGCAGTTCTGGCTATGCAATCAGGACTAAATAAGGAGCAAGATCTGCACTAAAAATAGAAACAGAGGCTGATCCAACTGCAGCGTGAGTTACAATCCTCACACAGCAAAGGGCTGGTAGGTTCAGTTGAGGACACTCAGTTACAGAGAATCAAATAAACTTTATCCTGCCCCTAAAAAACCATCATACCCTAGCTGCTCTAACCAGATTTTTACTAGTCAGCAGAACTATTAATCATGCCTGCAAATTATTCAACATGTTTTTTCAAATGTAGATCTCTTTCTTTTAGTATTTTATTAGAGAGAGGATTATATTTGCGACATAGTAAGAGAGAAATGTGGGTTGGGTTTATGTAACTGTTTGAGGAACATGGTGAAAAATGACACAGAGAGATTTACTGCACTTTTCCTCTCAGCTGGGTAAATACGTTCTTATCACTGCTTTGTGCCTTAAGCTAACGTGTCCACTGACATGACTTGACTCCAGTTGGGCACAGTGAGCTGATTTGGGTGTCTGGCCAGGCCTGGGCTCTTGTCACAGTCTGTGCAGTTCACAGTGTGTGTTTTGAGGGAAGTTATTCTGCTTGTTTCAAGAACAAAGTACAGAACTGTGTAGTTCATTCATTCCTGCCCCCTCCCCTCCTCTTTGTTGGTAAAATAGTTCAGAGCATATTCATCTTTTATTTGTGTATTTCCTTTCCACTAACACATACCTCATAAGCTTAAGCCAAACTTGCCCAGGGAGTTCAAATATATCCTTTGATACAGAATAGATTGCTATTTCTTATTTGTTGTTAGGAACATTTGGTTATTAAATATTTGGATTAAATGAGCACAGCCAGCTACAACTATGTTCTGCTTGCTTTCTTTGCCTGTTCCTGCATCTCTCCAGGCAGTGATATCGCAAGCGTGACCAAATTTTCTGTTACTTCAGTCTTAAAAGGCAGAGAATCTGTAACAGACTGCGGTAATTCATCACAGAATTCCAATTATTCTAAATATGATTACATATGAAAATTTTAAAAAGTAGAAGACACCAAATCAGTCATCTACTAACTAAATGTTTAAAAATATTTTAATTAATTTTTAGTTTCCAGTTAGCTGCAGAATTTGTAACTGAAAATACACCCTGTTCGTGTATTTTTTGCCTGTTAATCACAGGAGTTGCTCAGTCAAATGGAAGACAGTGAGTGGAGGAGAAACATCTGGGTCATTTGACACATGCAAAAGCTCACATAGCTGTGGGAGTAAGTGGAGTAAGACCAAGGACAGAGATCAAACCTGTACAGGCCAAGAACAAGGCAAATAAAATACTCAGTGTCAGCAGGTCACAAATCAATGGCTTGGATGCATTTTCCTCATTCAGTTCCCTCCACACTATAACATGAACTACAATATTCCCTGTTTCCAGACTCCTATCGCAGCACCCTCTCTTCCATGCCCCATACTGCGTGCACAGCTTAGCAGAAGCTGCAAGCAGCTGCCTTGCAGAAAGCTAAACTGATCAACACCATCTTGTAGCTGAGGAGGCAAGCAGCCTCATTCTCCAGCTGAGTTCAGAGGCCTTTTTTCTTGTTTTGTTTTTGTATTCTCATTATTTTTGCTTATATTTGAAGATCTGTGTTTTCCGAGGGGGAAAAAAAAGGAGTGCATGCAGTCCAGGAGGCATAGGGAAGGGATACTGGGTGATCATTGCTGTGAGTGCTTTACAGTGAAATATGTGTATCATTGTGTTTTAGTCACATTCAAAACTTACACTGATAAATTGTCTCACTTTTTGACATAAATGAAATCTTTATAAGACTACATAAGGTTTTGCATTAGTTTAAGTATGGGTTACACACGCCTAGTTTTTGTGTACTGTTAGCTATTTGAAAGAAATCATTTGGTGTAATAAAAGCAATATAAGCCTGCAGTGCAGACACAGTAATTTTAGTGAATTTATTAAAAGTAGTTAAATACTAGTATCAGTTTAGTGATTACACTGAAAAAGTCACACCCAATACAACAAAGAGTTGTTTCAATTATGTATAGAAAGAGGGAAATCCTTTTAATAACATATTTTAGGTAACTGAAAGTTGCACAAAGAGGAAATGGCATTGCTTGAACTCAGTTTCAGCTCACACAGAGGTTCACTTGAATGTCATATCAGTTTACAATGAGTCTGGTTCTAGATTAGAAAACAGTGGTGGTGAACAGTGCGTTACGACTGAAATGTTAAGAGGTAACTCCAAAACTACATATGAACAGGTGTGAGATTCTACCTTACCTGCCTCTTCACTATTAATTCTGAATGTAATAAAAAGATGGAATAATTTCTTAAGTCCTTACACATGCAGAATGAATGAATCCAAATTAAGAATTTTTTTCTTAAAGAGGATTTGTTTGTTTTTTATCAGAGTCCTTTCGAAGTACAAGAGGAGGTCACAGCTGTTCTCTTCATTCACATGTAGTCTAATAAAACAAACAACATATGTGCAAGTCACAGGAGTTTAGCACTCAGAACGTAGGGATTTGTATATGATTTTGAAAACTGTAAATAACAAATTACGCTTAACCTTAATCATTCTGCCCATCAACCTGATTTGTTAGTGATGATTTATGTTGGAATTAAGGTTTTCATATATTACAATGTTCAGAAAAATAAAAATTCCCCCACCAAATGCAAGATAGCAAGGTCCACATTTACATCATCAGTCTTAATTCCAGTTGCCATAAATCTTATAGATTTACATAATTACTGCATTTGCATAATCACTTAAGACCTAGATCTGTGCTCCAATGAAAGCAGACCTGAAACCTTTTCCTAAATAATGCTTAACCACATTGTGTACTGCGAGGATACAGGACTGACCTCAGAAATGGGCATGTTGCCCTTTCCTTAGAGCACGTTGGCATCTGGGCACCTGTGTGAGTTTGGTGGGTTTGTACAGGAGCATCCTAATGGTCATGAGCAGTCTGCTGGTGGTCCTTGTCCATAATATATCTGGAGTAGATAGGGCTTGGGGAGGAGGGGCTATGGATTATACCATGTTTGCTCATGGACCAAAGGGCTTTTGGTTCAATTACAGTTTGGACACAGCTGTGGTGGTCTCATTTACTCTCAGAGGGCAGCTTTCAAATAGTGAGGATTAAAATAACAAACCCTGAATGCATCACTCAGTTTCTTATAAGTGGGAAGATTAGCTGGAAAATTCACACATACACATCAATGTGTCCTTCCCCTTTTTAAAAATTTTTCGTGTTGACAGTGAGCTACAGAAACTGGTCAGTTTGCACATGGTCACATGGATATTCGCTTTCGAACCAGGCAGTGAATTTCCCTTTGACTTTCCCAAAACACAGAACCCTTACCTCTCTTTTTACTCTAAAAATTCTGTCAGTTCAGGGAAATTGTGCTTGCTAGACTGAAACGCTAGAAAGCAGGTAAGTATTTTAGTGCAGAATAGGTGGTTGCTATTGTTATATGATAGTATAAATTAATTCATTGTAGGAAATAGGTAACTTACAGGATATAGGTTCAGTCTTGACACCACACAAGTCATGACAGAAAGTTACTGTCATCTGATAGTTTTTGGATGGCCTCTTTACAGTTAAGTCAGACCCTTAAACCAGTGTCCAGTGGACAAATATCTGAACCAGAAAGGTCACCATGATTTTGAGCAATCTTAAATGGCTTCATGTCAATAGTGTGAGAATGTAGCATTATTCTCTGTGCCAGGAAGAAATTAAATTATGGTATTTGCATAAAATCTTCTTTTTTTGTGTTGTGCTTTGTCTGCAGAATATCTGCTTAAAAGATTTCAGCAGATACTCCTCTTCCAAACACAGACAGGAAAACAAAAACAGTTGAAGGCATCTTCTCAGAATAGAGTTGCCCTGAATGGACATCTTCAAGCACAAGCCAACAAGGCAATGTATCCAAAACAGGGATAGCAGTTTCCTTTTATTTTTTCCCGTCAGTCCTTCTAATTGGCAGATTACATGGCAAAATCAAGTAAGACTCAGCAAAATTAACCTTTTTAATCACTACTTGCCAAAAGAGCCCTGCTTTCCAAATATCCTGAACAGAGTAACTGTAGAACTAATGGACTTCCAGCATTTGGAGCCACCAAACAAAGGAACAGTTTGGTATCTGTACCCAAAGTTGTTCCCTCTCTTGGCCTGCATGCTGGATAGCTGTTAAGAATAGGAAGTGCTGCTTTTCACTCATTCTTGCACAATAGTAAGAAGATCTCATTGAGGCAATTCTATTGGCAAAGAAAATTAGATTTTCCTCCTAGACTTGTGAAGTATCTTGAGTACATTTCAGGAATTGCTATATGATGTTTTAAACCCTCTTCTGGCTTTGGAGCAGTGGCCAGTCCTGAAAGGCTGAAAGAAGTTGAACTTGCAGCAGTCTATATTCAGTATCTCTGCCCACTCACTGAATTCTTGAAGGTTCTTGAAGGGTACATCTAAGGTAAATACGGTAGTTCTCCTGCTTCAGACTGGGACCTGTATCTGGAACCATCAGCTCACAGAAGTCCCTATCCTTGACAAAAATTTTATGTCCTTAAGGACTTTTGGCCATCACTTCAGTGACAAGAGAGATGGAAAAATCAAGATGATCCCTCTTCTGTAAATGGATACAGAGCACTTAATTCAATCCTCCAATTTCTCCGTCAACAATGGTTACGGAGCTCCACCTGAACTAGAGGATTCATCTTTCTGTGTTCTTGTGTCAAACCACAAGTTATTGGAGTCAGTCATCTCTTTACACTTGGGATGTAACAAGTGCCCTGTTAACTACCAAAAGTGAAGTATTTTAAGATATTCACTTGACTTTTCCTACCTAGTTATTGCAGACTGCACGTCTGTTTTAAGATTGTTATAGCAATTCCAGATAAAGCGTTAGATCATACTCTGTCAGAGCAGCATCTGTGCTGACAATTTCAGCAAGAAAATTATTTATCTTAAACATCTACAGAGCATCATCCTGAAGCTCTGTCTTCCCAATTCAACAGATGTTACATATATTAACAACTCTTGATGGGTTGCACCATAAAGTGTTGCTCCTACTGCAACCGCTTGAGAATCTGAGTCTGGCTGGGAAGGAGGTAATGATTGTTATTGTGTACACTGCGGTGAAAATAGGGATATATGCTGCATGCGGGTAACTGCTAGGAGGAAAACAGAGAATGAGTTACCTGTCAGTAATGATGAGTGCTAGATGTGCACATATCCCACACAGCCCCCATTCTCTTTCTGTTGTACTCCTGCAAGCTTGGGATTTTCACACACAAATGCATGCTGAGTATTCTATTGTCCAAATTAAAATCTTGAGGTGCCTCAAGGCTTACATGTGCTATATCGGCTATGTCAGCCCTTGCAGTCCCATAAACAAATGTGCAACTCAGCAGATACGCATATATACCTCTCACTGAACTCCTGGTGCTATACCTTATCAGTCATTCAATCATGGGAATGGAAAGCTTTCCTACAGGTTCTTTGTGCAATGAAAGTAGCAATACCAGAGAGCATAAGCATGTTCAATCATACAAAGGATAAAGTAATTTTAAAATGCACACATAAAGCAACAGTAGAAGTACCTGAAAAAACAATATTTGAAACTGTGTGAGTTACAACTTTTAAGATATTTTCCTTAAACTCCAAATTTTAAACTTGTTAATGGAATGTGGCATCAATAAATAGCTTGTTTTAAACCTTTGTCTGCACAGCGAGTGTGCAGTTCTGCTGTCATGTATAAAATTTAGGAACACAAGCAAAATTGCCAACAAACATCGTCAGGCAAACAGTTACAAGACAACAGTAAGCCATCATCCCTAAAAGCAAAAATATGGACCAATCCATGATGAAATTAAAATTGTCAAGAGCACATCACATTTGCTCTCGAAGAATTCTGTACATTTCCAAATCACAGCCAAACAAAACATAGGTAGACATCTGTCTGCAATCTGCGTAGTTGCAGGATGTGTCTTCTGACAATTCATCCCTTAAATAATGAGTATTTCTTGGCAATCCTGTTGTTGTCATACATTCTATACAGTGGCTTAAACTTTTCAATATCTCATAAATAACAACAATAGACTAACTTAGGGATTAGACAGTGCAAACCCCGATAGGAAAATAAGGATTCAGGAGACTAGACAAAAAAAATGGTAGGAAAGACTGAAAATGAGAGAAGAGCAGAAGGGGAACAAAATAATAAACTCTGAGGGAAGTGTCAATGCCAGTAAGCGTAATATCTTATTCAGGAAAAAAAAGAGTGAAGCATTGATGGAAACAGGAGGGCGTGTTCATCCAAACCCATTATAGGAAAGAAGGACAATTATTCCTCTTTTGTTCTTTACCATGTTTTAATACTACTGTATAAAGTCATGCATTGTAACTGTTGAGGGAAAGGTATACCTAGAATTTCAAAGCAACCATATACCATAAGAAGAGTCATGAACCACAGAGATAGGAAATAATGGTTGTGGTCATTCCTAGAGAGTTTATGGTCCTTCTGAAAGCCAGGGATTAGCTTCAGACTTGACTCCTTCAGTTTGGCTAAATAAGCCACAACTGTTGCTGGCAGGTTTGTTTTCTTGTGAGTCAAACTCCAGCCTTACCTTTGCCCTTTTGCCTCAGTGGAAGATCAGCATGTACACATGAACACAGAATTAGTTTCTTTTCCATAATGATCAAACCCAAATGTTATTTTACCTTTGCCAGCTTTGTGTAGGTGATGTGCCATCTTGCATATTTATTTTCCTGGAGTGATTCCCAGAAGTATGCTATGCTTTTTCTTGCTCATGTCTCACTAGCTTTATTTATGAGTTGTGTACACCAGGTTTTCAGTCCCTGGGGACAGGTCTACAAATCTGTGGACAGTATTGAATACATACAAGCATGAGACCAATAAAAAGGCAGCTCCAAATGATTCACAATTTCAGACTAGATCGTGGATAAGTTAGCATTCATGGTTTAAAGCCCAAACAGCTTTACCTTCTTGGTCATGTAGGAAGAAGGCTCCTTTTTCAAGCGGAAACAACTGAATGTGCAAATTTTTGCTTGGTTTACAGATTTAAAATTCCATTGTTCTCTGATGACTGAGTCTAATAGCAATATTGTTATTGTTATTGATTCTTACTGATTGCATGGAACCATGTTTTAAAAATACCTTTTTTCTTGCGATTAGATACATGAATTCCCTTTGGCTGTAAAATAAATCAAGATAAGGCCCTCTTTCTCACATGCCATCACAACTGATGAGATCTGAGAGGTGTATTATCCCTTCAATTATAGCTTGCAATCCCATTAATTGAATAATAGCATGACCTGGGGAAACTTAATGGCTAGTAAGGGTACATAGGAAAGCTGACATACAAATTTGATGTACATTTTAAACTGCTTTTGTGTTTACAGGTTGGCTGGTTGAAAAAAACACAAACAGTCTTTACCATCCTCTAGGACTTCTGTGAGATGCCATAATTTCTGGACCATTCTTCAAAACAGAACTGGTGGATAAGCATTCTGATGGTCAAGCCAAGGAGCAGGGCATCTTCCCCCCCTCAGTGCTGTAATTCATCTGACAAGCCCGTGTGATATTTATACCTGTGTTCTCCATCTGGCAAGTATTTCCCCCCTAGGTCTCTTCATAACAGCTGCACTAGGTGTGATGAGGCTGTCGACTCGTGTAGCACGTAACATGTTGGTATTGTACCTAAGGATGCTCCTAGACTTGCCTCTGGGCCAGCTCTGGTGTCGGTGCAAACTGCAAGCACAGGATCTCGCTGGCAAGGCTGTCTGTGTGTCTGTGCATATCTGGGGTTTAGTAGCTGACAGTCAGTGAGGTGGTTTAGCAGGCTGCTCAGGGGACAGGGGACGTGGCACTGCTCCTGTGCAGGGGAAGCAGATGGAGTGCAGAGCACAGTTCAATGCCAGCCATAACCAAGATCATTCTCCCAAGTGCTGTGCCAGAGCAGGCTTTCTAGTGATGGCGCACAAGTGATTGTGCACAACTTCTTCTGTGCCAGGCTGGGCACTCTTGCCTTGTGGTGGGCAGGAGGGAAATGCAAGGGCTGTAAGTGTGATGGAGGAATTAGCACTGCCAGTTTGGTTCCACTTGGTGTCATTGGCAACTATCAGACCTACTGGTGACAGGCAGGACAGAGCTGCTGAGGTGACCTGCCATTTACCACCCTTTACCCTCTTGTTTCTACTGACACCTGAACTCACAAAGCAATTCCCTTTAAGGTGATTCACCCAGTGACCCTAAAGAGCTGATTACTCAGTGGGATGATGCGGAGCGAGGTAGCCTGAGGACAGGCATTACTGTGGGCTGGCTTTGCAGCTTCTGCCATCTCAGCTACTCTGTAAAGTCTGGGATCTGGCCTGAGGGAAAACCAGTAAGTAGCTTAAAGGAAGGGGATGCCCTCACTAACGCTTTACTGAATTAAAGGTCCCAAGTAATACCAATTTCCTCACTTAAAAGTCCAGCACTTGTCAATCTCTCCACATGCTCCCTGACATCTTTACCACACCCAGCTGAAACAGTTGCCTTCTCCATCCTGACACCTCAAAGTGCCAGCAGAGCTCCAAATCCTTTTCTGTGTAGCAGAGCACTGACAAATATTTTAATCAGGTATTGGATGAGACCAGCGGGTGTGTCCTGGTGCAGCTGTTGTCCAGGGCAGCAGGAACAGGTGGGTATTGCTAGTCAAGGAGAAGAAGCTATTGGGATCTTTCCTTCATCTCAGTCACAGGACCTGAAGAAGACTTTCTTAAAGGCACCCCATCCATCACACAGCTGCAGCTGACACCTGAGTCAGGGATATAGCACTGGCCTTGAAGAAGCAGTGCTGCAATTTATGCTGGCTAACAGAACAGCAACAAGTGCATACATTCCATGCTTTGTGCCAGAGCCAGGATGCCTTTTGCAGAGGTACTGTAGCTTGTTAGGCTGAGATAACTTGAGAGAGTAAAGAAGAGAGGCTGTGCTGCTGAGAAAGAGAAACAGCAAACTGCGAACTGGGGGTGAGGAGAGAGCAGAGCAGATGCTGATGTATTACCCTGGTTAATTGGTCCTACAGGTATTGGCTGGGCCAAAACTGCAAGGGATGCTCTCAGCTATGGCTTGCTGTTTTTAAACAAACCAAATTAGCACGTGTAATTTGTGAGTTTATGCTCAGTTTTTATTTACTTCTTTGGGGTTTTTTCCTATAGAATCGTAGAAGGGTTGGGGTTGGAAGCAGCTTTAAAGATCATCTAGTTGTAACCACTGCCATGTTTGTTTGTATTATTTTGTTTTCTTTAATAAGAAAGAAATCATTCAGAAGCATGACTAGACTTGCTTGCAAGTAGTTACATTTAGCTGTAATCTGCCTGGTGCGTTGTAGGAGAAAAATTACACCACTTTGAACTGGACTGAGTAGCAAGGACACTTTAATTCGGTGCAGCAAAGAGAAAATTGTATAACACTGTTGTGCTGCCCTGAGTGGGAGAAGAATCCAGTGAATTGCATGATTTTTCCATCTTTGTAATCAGTTTGTTATGCAGAGAGCAATGCCATGGGATTCAGCATTTTATCTGCTGCGTTTTTCCTGGCAGCATCTGAAGAAGTTCATTATAAGTGTTTATCACATGATCCACTTAATCAAACCACTGAAACTCGGAGAATAAGTCATTCTAACAAGACCCTTCAGGGTTGCCTTATAAGCTACTTACTGATATACTCTTCCTTGGTGAGTGTACAATGAGTTTCCTTGTATCCCAGCCTATGATACAGGAAGTTCATTATCCCCAGTCCGAATTCAGACGTAAAGAAAGGAAGCAGAGCTTACAAAGGAGTGACAGATAATTTGCAAAGGATTTTAGTTAGCCACTCAAATCCCAGATAGAGTCAGACTGTAAGCTCTTCGTAAGAACAGCCTTCTGGTATTCAGTGTTAGGCACGAGGCAGCTATATCTCCATAGCTGCTTCTAATGTTGTAAAATGCAGGCAGCACATGAAAAATTATGAAAAATGCTTCTTTTGATTAGAGGTTTCCTAATGGAAGTGTGTGAGAGAGAAGAGAAATCAGAACTGAAAGCATGCTTTTAGCTGGATGATAGCACATCTACAGCACAATAGTCAGAACCGGTAGCTGGGCTCTTGCGAAATGCCTCGAAAGCCTTTGCTAAATCCCCATGTGCACTAAGGGGTCAAGGCACTGAGACTTGTCTGACAGGCTCCGAGCTCACAGACACGCTGTTTGCAACCTGTGCTTGTACCCCATATGTCTGGTAGGGATAAATGCCTTTCCCAGTGATGTACCTAAGGAATGTTCTGGTTGTAGGGAGCAGGTAGGTCAAGGACTCCTCTGCCTCCTTGAAGGCATTCATTTTACTGAGCTCTGCCACAAGCAATGTGACACCAGCTTTCCTGGCACTCACTGGATTTTCTCACCAACGCTGTTTCACAGACAGTGTCTCATAAAGGCTTGTCTTCTTGCTATCTGCAAAAGACCAGTTTGGGTATCACCACAGATGTAGGCTTAAACCATACTTAATATAGAAATGCCCTGGATAGTTTTCCCAAGCACCATCCTGTCTCCATACAATAGCACTGCTCAACTACACCTCTTATTTCATGTCACGTGAAGGCAGTGCAGGGTCACACCAGATCCAGTGCTGATTTTGTGTAGGGGTGCACAGGCTGAGCCTGATGTGGGTCTCTGGATGAGCATTTTTTTGTACTGAAAAGAACTGTGGTTGGGCCAGGAACACTGGGCAGTTTGAGACAAGCTACTCTGTAAGACATCAAAACAGGGAAGTGTGCACAAATGAGAAATATGGGCAACAGAAAAACTATAACCTGGTTTGATGGGGATAGTGCTTTTTTCCTAGTATAGCTCCAGTAAAGCAAGTCACAAAATTCATACCATCGTCTGAGCACTGCTTTGAGGGAATGATGAAACCTGTCTCTCCAATGCCAAGTCCATCCCGCCTAGAGCTTAAAATTCAACCTGTTAATTACTCCTGGGAATCATTAACTCCAGCCTGGAGTGAGCAAGGACTCTTGACTACATCAATCAGTGTGAGAACCTGAGATGTGCAGTTTTCATTCCTTGTGTTTTCCATGTACTGTGTACCTGTCTGTCTTGTCTTGATGCAGCTGTCAGTCTCTTGACTGCTGATACACTGATATATCAAATTGTCCTCACTATGGCTGTGTCCTCAGGAGGGACTGTGCTGCTTTAGTAGGTTGGTTTCCAACTAAGTAAGTTAAAATGGGACACAAAAGCCTGGAGGAAAATACTGTTTTTCCTCTCTTTTCCCTCTTCTTTTTAAAAATAGTAAATGGTAAGTTATTTTACCTTTTTTAAAAAAAGAGACCAAAAGAGATTAATCTATGCTAGCTGATTAGTTTTGCTACTGCATTCAATTTTATTACAGTGTAGTTCCCTTCCTCTTTCTCACTTCTTTATTATACTATGTCTTCTCAGGTGCTATTGTGCCTATTTCAAGAGCTCCCCTCCATCTCTCTTTTGGGACAGTCTTACTGCTGGCTTTCTGCTGTTTCAGCTTCTATACAGCTGGTGCGTCAAGGAAAAAACTGTCTTTTGTAATGCTGTGAGGAGAATGGACCCATAAAAATCAGTATTTTTTGTATGTATGTAGTTCTTTAATCAGTAAGTCCTCAACAACCTTACCTAAATGGCCACTTTGCTACTGTCTCAGCTTCTTAGCTAAGGAGCCTGGAGAAGAGTGAGTGGGTAACTTTCTGCTGTCTGCAGCAGTGCAGTAATAAAGTGAAGAATAAAACTTCTATCTTCCAAATGATTCTCTGCCCTGTATGTGGGGAAAGCCAGTACCGAGCATCTGGAACCATTGCTGGTAGGGATATTTTTAGTCTGCTATGAAGAGGGACGATCAGTTGTCCACTGCATGCTGTTGGTTTGGCATTTGGGAACCACTAGTGGCTGTATCAGTGCTGAGGCTGGATTTCAGTGTCTCTGTACAGCCTGTTTGCAGGGAAGTTCTGTGAGGAAGACTGTGGCAGGCACACCTGGCTGTGTGAATTTGCACATGTGTGAGATTGTGAGATGCACACAACGCCCACTGAGAACTGATGCTACCAGATACTGACTGGACTGGGTTTGGTCAGTGCCAAGCTGGGCTCAATTCTCTCTCCCAGCCTAGGGATGAAAGAGTCTTTAATGCACTCGCTGCTTCTGGGATGCTCAACTCAATCCCCAGTAGTGTTACCTGTTCAGAAGCCTTTCTCACTGAATTTCTTCCTTTGAAGACTGCAGGGTTTTTAACAGTGGACTGCAGCACCTGCTGCTTGCTGGAAATCCAGAGGCTGGCAAATGAGAACATTGCAGTGCTGAACGTGGCAGTCACAAAGCATCCCATTTACCAGATTTTCACTGGGTGTAGCTGATGAAAAACAGAACAGACATGCTGTAAGGACTGTCAGCTCAAGTAAAGGAAGGTAGCATTGAAAAAAGCCTCCAAGATAGTGTTTTCAGAACATACTTCTTTAGGAAAAAAGTGGAAAATCCAAAGAATGAAATTCAGCCAGAATGAGCTCGCCACAGGTGGTGCTAGTAATGATTTTTTTAAAATCAATTTTAATTATTAACTATTTTAATAGTTGTGGGGGGGCATTGTCCAGTGTCTGCCATTACAATGCTTTCTTCTGCAGCCCCAGGAAACCCACACTTCTGAGGTTCTCTGGAGCTTTCCAACAGTGTGCATTTCCCTGTTCCTAGAAGAGTGGTATGAGCCAGAGAGGGCTTCATCTGCCCAACCATCAGAGTAGGTCGTGGGAAGTCTCCTACTCCTTGGCAGATCCCCATTCCACAACAGCCAGTCCTGCAGGGATTTAGATCCACTGGGTTCATCCAAGTTTCACCTGAGATTCTCTGGATCTGTCCATTAGACTTGGTGTCTGCAGAGGTTGCTGTGAAACTCCCCTGACCGAGGGTTAGGTGAGCAAGCAGACGCCCCTCACCCTCTAGAAACTGGAGAAGTCCTTGATGCCTTTTAATGAAGAACAAATGTTTTAAGAAACCCTGCCTTTGCTTTTGGTGACATTTCTTGCAGTTTGCATGGATCTGTGCAGTGGCATGCAGTGCTCAGAGCCGCGATGCAGGGAGCATGTGTGTTTGTGTTTGTTTGGTCCCATCTACATCAGTGAGCCCTTGAAATGTAGCCTAGCTGGCAGATCTGGTCAGGCTGGGAAACTTAGCTTTAGATGGTTTTTTGTTTGTTTACAAGTGATCTTGGCCACAGACAGGGACACACAGCTGGTGGTCTGTGCACTGTTCCATGATCAGGCTGAGGCTGGGCTCCGAGCCGATGAAGGCTGGAGTGGAGCTAAGCAATTCCATCTTATTCTTGGCATAATTTGGAGGTGGATTGGACAGGCTGCTACTCTGCTGCCTTCTTCTGTGGTCTGGCATCTCAGGGCCTGGTTTGGCTTTGCTTGTGTGGGCAGCAGCATCGAGCGCCCGTCTGCCATGGCAGTGGAACCTCTGCTTGCTCAGATGTTCTTCTCCTGCAGCCCAGAGAACACCTCTTGCTGTGAGCAATAACTTGTAATACAAATACCACACAAATACAGGCATTTCTCTTCGTGCACTGGTTGTACTCGGCAGGGTGGGAGAGGTGTGTCTGATGTCTCAGAGAGGGTTTTGCAAGTGGCTTTTGTGAGGTGTTCCTATGCCAGTGTGGTTCATGCTGGCTGAGGGGACCGTGTGAGCATCTATTAACACAGCTCAAGGAGAGCTGGAGGTTTGTAATGATACTGATGTGCTGTGTGCCAGCCTGGAACTTCAGAAGACCCATGTTGGGGACTGGGGAGAAGGAGCATTGCCAGCCCATCAGCACTGTAAAGTGGGTACCGTGGCAGTGCTTCCCTGCAGCAACATCATGATAAAGGATGGTGGAGGAGGAGGCTGACGAAAGCCGTGACCTTCCCTGCAGGATCTGTTTCCCAAACACGGGTTAAACAATAGCAGACTGCTACAGGTATGGGCATGGAGGAAACTGTTAAATTAAAGCCAAAGTGTAACTAGAGAGATGTTTGCTTTGGAAGATAACATGTACCTGTTCTGCGCACTGAGGGTGAGGGAACTCTCTGAGACGTGTTTTACTTCATTACCACAGCAGACCTCTTGCACTGCAAGGCCACAGAACTCCCAATTCTCCCCTCCTACATCCCCTTCCCTTTTAAGACCAGGGGTCCCTCTCAGCTTTACCAGTGCCTCCAATCTGATGACCCAGAAGCATCCTAACTGGTGGGATCTCATTGGGGAGCTTCCTGACCACACTGCCTGGACTGATGCTGTTATTAAGATGCTCAACTCTCTGGTACCTGCAGCCTGGTCACTGGCTGGAGATGAGGGAAAGGCTCTCAGGAAGGCACCCTTTGGTGGGACTGTTATAATGAGCCAGCTTCGTTATCTGCCTTGCTGGTGGTCCCAGAGAGGCTGCAGGGAAGTCTGCTGTTTTATTTTCTTAAATGGCATCAAATGACGGCAGTTAAGATCCTACCAGGAGAAAATGAGCTCTTAGGGCAGCATTTCTTGTCCTGTGTACAAGGCTTTATTAAATTAACTTTGGAATTGCCCTACACATTCCTCTCTTAACCGACCTAACTTAACCATGGGATGAAATCTTGCAACTCTATTTATGTCACACAGGTGACTTGCATAAAAAAATCTTTACATGCATTAATGTAATCTGAGTTTTGGCACGCCTTCAAAGCAGGCTGTCTCTAAATCCTCTATCTCTACCACAATGCTGCACTCATCCCAGTGTTAAGTATGTAACTCTCTTGCTTTGCTTACTTTCCACCATAGGGACAACAAATTTCCTCTCCCACACACCCCTTGCAAATGTACAGGTGCTGTGAGACAAACCCCTGGTGCTGTCGCCACCCAAGCGATGCCTTTTGCCTCTGTGGGTACCTGCAGCTTGGCAGCTCCTGCCTGCAGGATGGAGTCTTGCATACTTTCAGCTACTTCTCCGTTATTTGCACATAAAGTTAATAACTGACTCAAGAGTTCATCTACAAATACATGTTCAGGGCTGCTCTTGGTCGATTTTCCCTCTCTCAGCCACAAAGCTCTTGTTTTCTGCAATTTCCTTTCTGTATTTTCCCTTAACCCTAATCCATTTTAACATTAATGCATTAGTTTTGGAACAGCTGGTGTATTCTCAGCCTCTTCTTCTCCCTTACCTGCTGATTATTTCTTTTTTTTTTCTTTTCCTCACCGTCCTCTATACTTCTGCTGTTTGCAAAAACCGGCTTTTCTCCTCCCTCTCCCTCTTCACAGCTCCCACCATCTGTCTCCCTACAAATACAAAGCTTTAGGGGAAATGATTCACTAGGCTGCTAGCTCATTACTCACACTCTCCCCATCATGGTTTCTGTCCTTGTAGGATGCTCTAACTAATGTAAAGATCAATGAATCCTGGGAATTGTTATTCGATTTAAAAAAAAAAGAAAAAAAAAAAGGCCCGGCAGTTAAATATATTGGACTCTTTGTACTTCCTAAACAGCAAAGCTGTTTTTCTTCCCCACTTTGCAAGCACTGTTTTGCAGGAAAGGATTGCTGAAACAGAATAGAGATAATCACAGGACCATTTATTGCAACCTTGTGCATCACATGATGCAGGAGTTACTTAATGAAATTCCCTGGCCCAAACCAAGCAAATCTGTGGTTAAATCTAGACCACATATTTTCGGATGACAGCCAAAATGATGAAAGGAATTTACTACCCAGCCTCACTAATCATTCTGAATGCTTAACTGCGCTCCCTAATGTGCTGCTTTGCAAGCAGCAAAACTGACACAGCCTCATTCCCTACACGTTTCTCTCCTCCAGACTTGTGCAGGCTGTGTACCCCAGAAGGCCTCCCAGCCCCCTGCCAGGGCCAGGGTGGCCAGCTGTCCACCTCTGGGAAGAGACTGGAACCCCTCTGTCCTCAAGCATGTGGGTTTGGGCCTTGCTCTTTGCTCGGGTAATTTTTTCCATGAAACTCGCAGGCACTTAGTATCTTCGAGCTCTCCCTATTAACTGTGACAGAAATTGGCTAAGAGGCTCAGAAGCCATTTGAGACAGACTATTTCACAGTGTTAAAACACTTCAGATACCTTAAAATAACAGAGGCAGCCATACTCAGTTGGCACATAATGCCATAGCATTTCAGGAGACTGGCTCAACCAGGAGGCTGAGCTCGATACTGTAGGGCACCCCAGGTGACCCCTAATGTCGACCCACGTCCCACTACTTTTGTTTTTACTTTGTTGACCATTTAAGATAGATTTCTATCATGATATTAGGCTGTCACCACATACTAGAAAGTTATTTTCTTAACTGAAAATTTATCACATGAAAAACAGACCTCCCCTCCCCACATGCAAGTAGGTGCAAAGAAGTACCACTGCCTAACACAGTTCTATTGTGCCTTCTCAGGAAGCTGCTGGCATGTCAGGTATTAGCCTGTTTCAGTTGTTGGCTTCCCCTTTGAAACTGGAGTTGCAAGGAAGCACAGGAAACACCACAATCAAAATCATAGGAGTTGACAACACTGAATATACTCTTCTGTTAAATGGCTGCAATTATTTTTGCAAAAGCCTGCTAAAGGAAAATCTGACTTTTTTTTCTTCATGAGCACCACAAAGCACATCCTGCATCAACACACCATGCTGGCACCACCTCCATGGAAATCTAATTAAATAATTTGGATACTGTACGAGTATCAACTTCTGGGATAATTTTCTTTTCAGGCTACCAAACACACTTTTTTATAAAGCTGTGTTTGGGTCATTCCATGACAAATATTAAAGCTGAGGACGATATTGGTACGACTGCTCTGAAGAATAAGGGCTGCAGAATTTTAAGCCAGTAAGGTCCACTGTTACCTCCGTAAGGTTAAGGCTGTTCAAAAAACCAAAAAATCCTCACCAAAGCCATGCTTATGTGCTCTGTTAAAAAGTGTTCAAATTTTAGTGGACGTGATGTTGAGCCATCCTTGTTGCCAGCACCCTGTGGCTCCCCATCTTTGATTATTTTATTGTTCCATACTGCATACTGCAAGTTGTAGGAGTCAATGTTCTTTCTCTTAACAATCGCTGGCTTTCCAAATGCCAATTGTCCTTTGACATGCTCTGTTTTAAATAAGGGCTGAAGAGCAGTAATGAAGCTGAAGGCCTGCCATAAAAAATATTGCAGTGTTCCACGGCACTGACAGCACACACGTAGTCATGCATTCAGCTCTCCTTCTGAGGACTATTGCTGCAACGTGCTGGAGGTATGAGGGACCAAGCTGTAAGGAAAAGGAACTCCAGAGATTTCAGACCTAAAAGTCCTCTAATTGAAGACAAGTGTCTTTATGCAAGACAGGCTGAGGAAAACCTGTCTTACCCAACCTGTTTCTCTGTTGTTTCTAGCAATAATAAAAGTGGACACCGTATATAAGGTTGCCTTACAAAAGGCAAATATATTTAATAGTGTATATACAAATTAATGATTCGATAATGCTATACAAGGCAGGAATACCTTTAAAGAAACCCTGAGCAAAAAGGAGGATGTAATTTTTATTTTACACTTATTGCAACATTATTTCTGGTATTTGTTTGCTATAATGACTAATAAAAGGAATATGTTAAAACCAGATGTTAAAACAAAAGTGGGCATTCTTTCCATTTGTAGCTTATTTGAAAATCTAGAGAAGAGAGTTCTGCCCCATCAGCTTTGGAAATAGATGTTTAACATGGTAGAGAACAAGCTGAGCCTGAGTAACCCAAGATAACCAATTCCTTTAGCAGAAAGAGTGTCTTCTGTCATCAAAAAGAGCCATCTGGAAGAGTGTTGGCTCCCTGCCAGGAACAACCCTTTAACAACCACTCGTCATGTGCTTTAAGTTATAATGTTCATAGCGGCACAACCTGGAGTGTTGGTAAAGGTCCTATTGGAGGAGCAACGTATTCCTCCTCCCTCAGTAACCGCAAAAGGATGTTCTTCTTATTCTTTGGCCAGTTATAAATGTGAGTGTTCTGCAGCCAGGTAGGCACATGTTCCTGAAAAAAACAAGGAAAATAAAAGCTAAATCCCATAAATCCTCCTGAATCTCTACCAGAACCTTTCAGATTCCGTCAGACCCTGCCAAGAAAGATTTCATTTTGTCTGTTCTAGGCACTTCCTGTAACAACAAGAAATGTTAATTTGGCTTCAGAATTGTATTTGGGTTCCTAAATAAATGAACTTTGTGTGATCTCACAGCTTGCCTGTCTCTCTTTCTCTTCTGCCATCACGCTGGCTAATTTCACCACATTTCAAAGGAAGTCTGATCTCAGTGACAGGCATCAAAAGGCTTGTGAAAATAAACACTGAAAAGAGAAGAGAGACATTTCAGTGCCCCTAGCAGGGAAAGGCTGCCACCTTAGTAGCTGCTAAAGGATCCATGCAGCACGTTCAACATTGGGATGAGAATTGGTAGGGAAAGACTGGGACCCCACAGGAACATTTCACATCCTGGTAGCCCTCTCCCCCTCCCCTTGCATCTTTCTTTGCCAAGCATGGTGTCCTCTGACCACCTCCTGAGCAGAAGACTGAGGCTGATGCTGAGCTTTAGGAGAGACTAATGCATCTCCAGACTAGCAGGATCAAACCTCCACCAATCCCTGCATCCTGGAAAAGGTGCAGTCTTTCATAGGGGTTGGCTAACGTCCATTATTATAATGAAGCTGGGACCACCATGGCCCTGGAGAGTGACAGCCGGCTGATGGAAACGAGCCCGCTCAGACCTCATGTTCCCATGTTCCCACAGCCTTGGGAGGTTTCCATATGGACAGCCTGGATGTGTAGGGGTGAAGGGTTATTATAACACCGCTGATTAACAGAGGGACTGATCCTTGACCAAAACTTGTTCATGGTCACCATAAGATAGAGATTTGTTTTGGAATTGGAGACACCAGAACACAGCCAAAGTGAGACAGCAGGTAAGCAACATGAGGAGCCAGGACATCCAGCAGTTGGTCCCTGGACCTCTTACTTAGCAGTGTTTTTCCAAGATAGCCCCTGTTAGGAGCAGCACAGTTCCTGTCGAGCTAGTGGAGCTAGCTCCAAGAGGACAGAGGAAAAAGCTGCTGGTGTGCACATCTTTGGTGCCTTGCCAGGGGACGCCCTGGCATGGGCTGCACATGTCCTGCTGCCAGCAAACAGCCTAGCTGCAGTCCAAACCTTTCATTGCCATGATCATGCTTCTCAAATTGGCTGTCTTTTCCTTGGCCTGTACAGCCATAGGAACAAGGCTGCATCGCTTTCCCTGCTCAGGGAGCAGTTTGTGTTAATTGATGCAACCACTGTTAGAGTTGCAGGATTTATGTATAGGAAGAAGGAGGTAAGTCCCACAGGCACCTACAGACCCATTGGTATGAACTCACCTAGGCACCAACCCTGTTCATCTGACCCCTTGACTTCTTCCAGAGGGAGCCTCTAGCATGGGGCAATCTTGGCTTAATGCTTTGGTCATCAGGTGGCCAGATGAGGAGGACACATTTCTGTGGATTGCTGTGATGCAAACCTTGAACCAGCAAGACCCACGTTTCTTTCAGCAATGTGCAATGGGAAGCTGGAAATGCCAGTTCCACCTTAACTGTGTGTTGTGCATTCCTCGCCTCATTATTCAGTTTCCTAATGAATGCTCCTTGGATCACATCGATCTCTTCCTGTTGGAGGTCGACTAATTTTCACATACTAGCAGTGCTTTATGATGGGCTTTGTATGAGATTAACTCATCTAATAGCCACATCCCCAGATGAAACCTCCAAATCTTCATTTTCTGCTCTTTTCCAATGCCAGCTATGCTAATACTTGAACATATAAGGGACAGAATAAAAAAGACAAAATTGGAGTAATTTGCCTGCCAACATCATCCAATTGTACATATACTTGGCAGTTTTTCAGGTACCTCACTTCCTCTGACTGCCTACAGACTTCATTACTGCAACTTGTTCAGGCTCTGGTGCTCTCCTTCCACCCATGATGTCCTCAGTTACATTATCATTAAGTAGCTGCATGAAGGTAGGTGATGTACCAGAGAATTACGTGGAGAACGAGACTAAAGCTTAATGGCAGTAGAAAATGCTGATCTGCATAATTTAATGAGAAAGGCACGTCTTGAAAAACTGAAGGGTTATGTGGACTACAGAGGATGGGCAGCAAGGATGCCTGGAGCCTGATGCTTTGATAGTGGCAGCTGGGTGAACCAACCCTGGAAATTCCTTACAGACCACTCTCTGAGAGAACCAGTGCTATATGCTAAATAGTCTTCTGACAAATAAAGTTGAGCCCAAATTAACATAACTTATTGTTCTGTCTCAGAGTGCCAAGGCAGCTATAACGCCTCCTGGGACACTTCTCTCTGCCACCCTTCAGGTGCCAAGTGGCTCCAGACTGTGAGGTCTGTTCACATGGTGGGCACTCAAGTAGCCCCAAGGTTAGGAGCCCTTTCCTCCCATCAAAGACTGACTGAAAATGCTGACTGCTTCCCTGCTTTTGGCCTGCCCAGTTCCCACCAGTGCTGTCTTCCAGGTACTTACTTACCTTAAGTACCAGACTGAGATCATT
Organism: Oriolus oriolus; assembly: GCA_013400235.1. NCBI lineage: Eukaryota > Metazoa > Chordata > Aves > Passeriformes > Corvidae > Oriolus > Oriolus oriolus. The sequence goes on along the minus strand of VXBT01000852.1, from coordinate 184,918 downwards.
CAGGAAGGGATCTGAGTGACATGAAATACCAGAGGTACCGTTCATTCCACAGGAGCTCACACATTTTACAAACCCAGGGACATATTTTCATATTTTCAAATTTCTGATCTTAAATCAGTGCTTAAATAAAGAACTTCATTACACTAAAATCTGCAAGTGCAGTGGGACTGCACAGCTCTACAGCCATTGATAACATTGTTTAAATTTTGACTCATGCTCCAAAATTTCGGCACTCAAAGAAATATAAATTTATAATATAATAAATTTAAATATAATTTCCATACTTTTCTAAAATGCAGCTGTACCTAGGGGCAACATGATAGCTACCCAACAGTGCACAAAGCATTTAGTTATGCAAAGTGAACATGAACACGTTGCAGGAGATTGAGGAAGAGCGCTATTTCTCAGCTATAACTGAAGCCTTCTAAGATTTTTGGCCTTGTAAAAATCCAAGAGATTCTCTCAGAGTGAGGTAGAAGAGATGGGAATCTGTTGCATTACTTATTTCTTATTCTCAAATGAATCTTCAAAACAAGTACGGAGGGCAGATGAAATTGCAAGTCCTAAAAAATCTTAGTTTGCCTTTGATGGGCCCGTCAAAGTTCAAGCAACAGCCTAGTACTTTATTATACTCTTTATTTTATATTCTCAACACACCCTCTTCCAGACCCTCACTTCACATCAATCATAAATCTTGTCCATCTCACTCATCAGCATTGCATTTGGACAAAATTATAAAAGGGTTAATATAAAAAGCATGCTTCCTGGATAGATTGTCTCTCTCTGTTTAAATTCTTTCGGTGCTCAAGGCAATTTGAGTTTTAGTTGTACATTCATCATCTGAAATACATTTATATGCTGATTTATATTGTGGATTAAATGTTTTTTATTTGCGTGTACATAAACCTATAAACTTTTAATGTAAAATGGAGCTTTGGAATATTACTTATGGGCTATTAAGAACCAAGAAATTGAGTGTTTGGGTTTTAAGATTCCATCTGGTGCACTGTAATCAAAATAATATGTACTTAATCATGCAGCAAGTATATAAGCATGCATGTATGTTACCTTTTTGGCATTTGGAAAAAGCACAGGGATGAATCTGAAGTTCATGCTTCCTTGCTGTATAAACTCAATCTGCATCTAGGATAGAACAAAATGCCAGTTTTATTGTAATGACATGACAATTTATCTTCGCATGCATCTGAACCCTAGGTATAAAAACATTCCTTGCTCACTTAAACTGCTCTTCTGTTAAATGATTTGGTCTATTCTGGTGGACTCGGTGTTGTTTGGTTTGGTCACTTTATCTAATTCTTCATTGCTACAGAAAAGATACAGGAAAGATCTGTCAACGTTTCTTGAACATTTAGTTTCACGGTGTGAAATAACTGGGGGTTTAGCTGCAGGTGCAATCCCATGAAATCCATCTTGAACTGGTGAAGCTTGACTTGACTAACACTCCTGGTCTGGCCTACAAAGGGGTGAAAGATTTCAGCCAAAGGCCAGCTCTGTGTCTGAGCTGGACCCAGTCTGTTCCCCATGGCCCTGGACACAGGCATCCCAGGGGTGGTAAGGACAGCAAAGTACTGCTGAGAGCTCATCTACTGGTGACAGCTTCTGAGAAACTTGACTGCAGGTTCAAGCTAGGGGATCAATGGGTTACAGGGTGAGAAAGGCAGGAAACTGCAAACCAAGGGAGAAAGGATCAGTTTTGTGGCTCTACAGGCTCTTCTGGGCTAAATGTCCATCCTGTGAAAGGCTGTGGACATGGGTGTCTGGTCCTCTGGCACCGTGCACTCCCCAGGAGCCCCATATTGCATCTCCTTGGCCTTTGCTTTGCAATTCCATCCTTCAGTCAGCTTTACTGCTGCCTGAAAAAAGACCTCAGTTCCAGGATGGTTTAGAGGGAGGAAGGTCAGGCACTGTTAGATAAGATTGTGCTCAGGGCTATACAAGGGCTCAAGAAGGTGAAGGAGGGGAAAACCATTGAACAATAAAGAATATGAAGAAATAGGATGAGCATGTTTAATAGGATTTTTCTTCCTTGAACCTCTTAGCAGATGTTAATGAGCATACGGAGCTGATGAGAGGAAGGATTAATGAATTCCAAAGAGGGGTGTTTAACTATGGGGATTAGGGAAAACAAAGCAAAGAACCTGCCATTTGGAGACAGATTTGTCTTTTGAGAAGAAGAGACAGTCTCTGTAAAACAGCAAATGCATGTCCTTGCTTACCATCCTGTGGATGTATTTAGTATGTAAGCCGTGTTCATCCCTGTCCAGCTGGGATTCAGCCCCTTCCACATCCTGTTTGTATTTTGGACTGATTGCTATGATTATCATCACCGTCTTCTGTTAGGGAGAAAAGCACTTTTATGAAATTGAGAAACACAGCGTGTTTGGTGGAGGCAGATCGGAAATCTGCCAGTTTGTGTTTTAAGTGATCTTTGTGTTCCTGGCAAACACAAGAGGATCTCATTCATTCTGGCAGGAAATACAGGAGAACTCATGCACTCGTTCTCTTCATTATTTCTCGACATCTCATAATATAGAAAATCTAAATGTCAAGAGATGTATTAGCAGCTACCAGTTGACACTTGGAATCCCTATCATAAAAAGCTACTTTTTATCAGTATAGAGTGTCTATGTGCATACAAAGAAAACTTTCATCTTCAAATTCAGACCCAAATGTTTTCCAACAGCTTATGCAGAAGTGCATCTATTTAGTCATCTATGGCTTTTTATACAAAAAGCTACTAAAATCAGTGGTCTATGGAAGCTACATCTAGGCCTCTCAGCGGCAGAGATGACATCTCTTCTTGCTGATCTTAGTGGCAAAGTGTGCAGAGAGGTGGCTGTGCAGAGAGGGGGGCTGTTGTGGATGGCCTGGGCAGGTTTAGGGGTACGGGCAGCTCTGTCACAACAGGCTGAAGGCAATGCTCCTCCACCTTGCTAGGACAGCCCAGATCCTGCCTCTGACCTGTTTAATCCCAGCCCCGCACTGAGCTCAGGTTTCCAGAGAGGGGCCATCCTTTATATCTGGGAAACATCTCTCCTTAATGGCAGGCCAGTTGAAATGCAGCAGATGAAAGCTTCCTCCTTGTGTTTACCTGGGGCCTGCCTTTCATCCCCGCCACATCAGACTGCGTAAGGCTTCCAAGTCTGCGGCTTACAGTCAGCCTGGCACGTAATTAACTCCTTCCTTCTGTGCTATATCAAGAGAATCTGCCCCACCACAGGGTCAAATACAGTAAGGAGCCATTTTCCCTTACACTGACTCAACATACTCCAGAATGACTTTTGCTTGTGCTTGACATGTGTGTAAGCATTTACAGATGTTAAGGGTTTGCAAGAGACATGCCCAGTTGCACATTTTCCCCTGCTTGTGTCCAAGCAGTCACTTCCTCCACACACAGGTAAAGGTTTTGAAGTTAGAAACTGCCTCTACAGTCAGTGAGGGAATCCAAGCATTTCTGGGGTGGGTAGTCAGAGAAATATCCTCAGGTGGAGGCAGGAGATTGTTCTCTGCATGTACTGGTTTCTCCTACTGACTGTGCACAAGTCCCAAAGGAGATCTGCCAGCTTGTATTTTAAGTCATAATGATGTTTTTGGCAAAAGCAAAGTCACCCTTTCTGCTGGTTTCAGTAGTTTAACCTCCATTAAACACAGTGATCCCAAGCCTAATTTGTCCTGATGCAAGCCCCAAGAGGCAGGACGGCATTTCCATGGCAGAGGCCCCAGGCTGGCTCTGCATGCAGTTGTATCATGCGTGCATAGACACCTTCAGGAAACCTCTGTAGGGCTGGCTCAGGTGGTTGAGCTTCCTTGCTCACGTGGGGGAGAGTCCACCACTTCTGTCATCCTGTTCCTCAACCACGGAGATCTGCCCAGAGTCAGAGACTCGGTGGCTACTCAGCAAGGCAAGAATCCAAGGAAGCCAGCCAATGATGGCACCTGTCCAGTGACAGAATCACCAGTTTGCACTCAGCTGTGCTGGTACAGTCTGACCACTTGGCTTGATCCTAAAGGAGATGTGCACTCACTGCTCAGGAGAACTTCAGAGGAAGTTGTTGCTGCAGGGGACTGCACTGGCAGCAAGATAAATCTCTGTTTTACTGCTTCGATAGATACAAAGTGATGAGAGCAAACCTATCAACCAATAGAATACCAATATTCAGTTTAAATGTAGGATGGTTTATCCAGAAGAACCCTTCAGTGTTTTAGATATCAGTGTAAATAAAAGCTACACGTGAGAAGGATGAACATTAGCCATTGACTATGCAGCCTGGGATTAAATATAGGTATCACTGTAACCTAGCAGAGGTAAACCCCACTATTTAAAAAGGACATGCAGGGACAACTTTTCCAATGGCAGCTTCAGGCTGGATGTAACAGGCAGCATCAGAATTTGGCAAGAATGCAAGAATTAGCACTTCATTTCTTAAAGAAAGAGCTCTGGGACCATCAGATACAGAAGTGAGCGAGATGTGCCTACTCTCCCTCTGCAAGGCCTCTGCCATTCCTGCAGGGGCAGGGAAGACAACAGTAGGGTCTTGCATTTTCATTCTGTCCCTGTTGTGTATTAGAATAATTCAACCATTTTCCTCAGGTCACCTCTGCTATGAACAAGGTTAAATTGCCCTTACATACATCACCTAGGTAGCGCTCCATCCACTTAATGATGTCAATACCTCGTACCGTGTCCTCAAAGATATCAATCTGCAAGAGAATGGAAGTCCGTGGTGAGCGCCCCTTCACCTTTCCTCCCCATTTTATGGCACTGATACAGCACCTACTCCTTTCCTTGCTTATGACAAGCATGCCCAATTCCCTTAGGAAGGAAACGTGTACATGCACTTCTCCCCTTTCTGAGCAGTCCAGATTTGAGCTGGACAGGCACCAGGCAGGCAGAGGGGGGCTGCTGCAGGCACACTCCTGGGCTCCCACACAGCTGGCCCTTTGACTGGCTGCCCTGCCAGCCCCCAGGCATTTTTTACTCAACAGAACAAGGTGCTGCCCACCTTCTCCATCTCTATAGCTGCAAATGCCCTCTATTTTCTGGCTGCAGTTTCTGGTATGCTATCTATTTCTGGTATACTAAGTGTGAAGCTTTAGCTTCATATTGAACTAAATATTCAAGGTGTGTGGTGGGAATTCAGCCAGGTCACTGATACTGGGTGCAGTCACCCGGACTTCAGCGGCAGCAGAGCAGTGGAGGACTTCATAGCACTTGAGTATGATCAATACTGCTTCCTTCTCTGCACGTCCAGTAAACCCAGAAACCAGCAATCAGTGTCTGTGACCAATGGAGTAAGTGTTAACTTCTCCAAGTTTTTGAGCTAAGAGTCATGATCTGCTCTCAAGTCTTTATTTTCCCTTTCTGAATGCAGAGAAGCCATTTGTTTCCCTGCCTTGGGGCCATTTTGCTGTATTTATTATTCTGCAGGAGGCTCCAAGAGTTGCCTGTCCAGCAAAGGTGCTATTAATGAGCTTTCTATTCCGTAAATCTATGGTGCCCAAAAGCTTTCTTATGAATTGGTCATAGTAGAGAACTGCTGGAGAGAAGTATAATTGCAGTCTCTGTAAAAAAATCTTTGATTCATGAAAATAAATAAGCGTGTGCAAAGCCCCCCACCGAGTCTCATTCAGTTTAATGATAGCCACTTGCTTAAATGCTTTCCTGAACTGGAGCCAAAGAGTGAAGGTTGAGGGGTCAGATAGCATATGCTTTTGAAATAAGAAAATATTAATCAAGATTTTGATGAACACTGAATCCTAGAGCCTCTGTGGGCCTCTAAGATGAAGGAAACTCATGAGAAATTCAGAAAAATCTGAATGGCTTATGGGATTAGACAGTACGACAAAGACCTTTTCAGGCCAAAAGATTTTTAGAATCCCTTTTAGAAGTATAACAAAGCAAAATCACTTTTAAAGGGATAACAAAGCAAACGAAACCATGAGATGGGCTGTTTCATTAAGCTGTGTGAATTTTAGAATCTACTTTTAAATTTTTTTTTAGCAGAAAGTTACTCACATCAGAAGAATCAATGATGTAATAGCATGGCAGAAAAAGAAAGGTAGGACAGGATGAACATGAAAATTGACCTTTTTTAATATTGATATTACGGATCAAATATGAGACAATATTAATGGAATAGCTCACCAAACCTCATACTGTTGCCCATCTGGTGTCACTAAATGAAATCTTCCAGGGTCATTATTAAAGCATATTTCAAAGCACAAAATTCACTTGAAAGAAGAATAAATGAAAAGGCAGATGATTTAAGTTACAACTTGCACAACCAAGGCTAGTTCATTCTATTTGTATCTTCTTTAGCCTACAAAATGTGATGATAACCAGAAAAACATTTAAATGGACAGTGTCTTGCCTCTGCTTTTTTTTAAAAAAGTCTCTTCCCTGGTTGAAAGTCATTTTCTCCGGAAGGAATACTTACAGCAGTTTGAAATCCATTTACAGACAGGAAATTCACAAATTTCATAACCTCCACTGCCGTATCCACTGAGTAGGTTATAAAGACCTTGCCTGGGAGAGAGAGTCTGTATGAATACATAATACACTTAAACACACCATTCAGAGGGTGAGACTGTCACAGCCCTCCTTTTCCACCACACTGCAGGTTCCGCCCACTTAGGTCTCTTTGGATTGTTTACGAAATGGATGTGGGATAGTGCAGTGGCTCGGTGTTGAAACCAACCCCCTGTACAGAACCTTGCTCTCTATTTGAGCTCCTCCTGCCTGACATCCTGCAGAGGGTAAATCCCTCTGCTGCTCCCCCTGCCCTGTGGCCAGAGCTGCTTTTTCCCAGTGCTTGGCCATACCTGAGCCTGGGCTCTCACCCAGAGCTTGTGTTACCTGCACTGGCTGCAGTCAGCGCAGCTTTCTCCAGGCCCACTGATCTGACACAGAGCTGGAGGGGCCCTTATGCATGTCATACTGCCTCTCCTTGGAGCAGCATTAACCCCCTGTGCAGGCAGCATGCAGGGCTGGTGACAGCAACATCCTTGCCCTTATGGGAGGGGTTTTCATGGATTTGCATCAGGGTGAACCAGCTGGCTGATCTAATCCAGCTGTGCATGTACCACAGATGACCCTGTTTTACCCAGTAATTCCTCCATCTAGGACACACTAAATGATAAAGCAGGGTCTATCCAAGAGTGGCATCTGGTATCATAACTCACTCCTACAGGCCAGAGAGATGTGACTCTCTGGATCTGAAAGGTGATGCGCAGAATGAAGAATAAAGGAAAAATCAAAACCTCAGGAGAGCTGTGGAGGGTTCTTAGCAATGGTACATCTCACTGACTAGTCAGCTTGGCATTCAGAAAGAAGCCATTTTTCTGAAACCTGACTTTCCTGTAAGAGTTGGAGGGTGAATGCATTTGTGGGGCTGGTGGCTACAGAAGCACGTCAGGCAGAGCCTGTGCTGCCCTCAGCATGTCCCAGAGTCCTCTCCACACATCAGTTCAGGGAGAAACTGAGGTCAAGGCTCAACATATTTGTCTGGTTTGGGACAGGCAGAAACACTTTATCCCTAGGGCTTTGTTTGTTATTAGTCTTTTACTGTAAGCTCCAGCCCCTCCTGCCTCAAAGGGACATCCTGTTTAGCACGGAGTCATGAAAACAATCTAAACAGTATTTACTTTTTGTAAACAAAATAACAAGCAATTAATGACAATTATATTTTCAGGATTCAAGGGGATAATTCCATCCCACCAAACACAGACACTCACACCCAAAGGATGTGGTGACACTGGGTATTTTCTTTCCTTGTTGTCTTTGTGTCTTAATGTCACTTCCCCCTGCCTTCTCCTCCCCCTTCACCCCTGTGGAGCTTTCCCACCTAAAGCTGTTAGGCCGTGCTGTAAAATCTTGCACAGAACAAATTTGATAACCACTTACGCAACTCCTCCGGAAGATTGCTGGTTCTCAGAGTTCCCTTGGCTGCAGGGTTACTGAGAGGTCTCGGGACAGCAACTGGAGATGCAAAATTGTCAGAAGGACAACCACATGCTTCATCCGGGCCACATGCCTTGGGGGGCAGCTGACCATTAGGTAGCTGGTTTCTACAAAGAAAAGCCATGGAGGATTTAGAAAATACTTATTTTCAGGCAAAATTCAGAATTTCTTTTTCTTTTAAAAACACACTAAGAACTTTATCTGCGTATTAGCTGCGAAAAGTTCTCGCAGAAATGCTTGGCTCAGCACACCTGCTTAGTTATTACAGTGTCTTTGGAACAGATACCTTGGTGACAGGCTACCACAAGAAGCAGTTTATCAGAGAAACAACACTAATCACAGGAAGTAAGTCACATCATAGCTGAAAGCTGTTCAGCTTGCAATTAGCAGAAGCAAAGGCTGTTTCTGAGTGAGAAATAATGCCATGTCGTGGATGTCGTTATGCACATACGGGACCAGGGTGGCCCTTGGGTAAGCACTTCCCATTATCTAAAGGTAAAGTATGCTTCATGGCACCTCAGATGCTCTCATGATGTCCTTTGCAGTGCAAGAGGCTCAGAGAAAGGTGGAAATGGGGAAAAATGGGTCTACAAGGGCACTCCAGCTCCAGGTCTGGAGGGCATCCAGCTTCGGACAAACCCAAAGTTTTGCCAAAGGGAACAAAGTTAATTTCTTGATCAGCAATGGCAGACTCAAATGAGGGTTTCTCCTGTCAGGGACTGGCATTCCAGACCTGCAATAGCCTTGCCTAATGTCTTCTCCATTGTAGTAAACTGTCAGAAAGGGATAATTTTAGGAAGCTTAGCAGTTCTTGTCCTACTACACTTTGGCTTCACATTTTAAGTCAATGGGAAGGTGGATCTACAGAGATTTTTACTTGAGGTGTGCTTGCAGTCTGCTGGGTTGGATCTGTTGGATGAGTGTTAGGTTTCTCTGAGAGCTTTCCCCCACAGAGCCATGATGTTCAGTCAATCAAGACCACTCTTTTTTTTTTTCTTAGCCTTCCTTAAATGAATGATGACAGGCTGGTCGCAGCATGTTTTCTGTTGTCACATTAAGATTTGGTTTATTCATTTCAGTGCAGATGTTTTCTGTTAGAAAATACTCTATAGGCAAATATTACCAACATATAAATGCTGTTCCTGGAGTCAGCCTGCAAGCACCAGCCACGCAGCCGCAGGACAGACCCCAAGTATTCCGGATCTCTTTTAGCAGAAGAAAGTACTAATAAAAGCAACACATACCTCATCAATGGCCACAAAAACACTACCCAGTGGCTAATTTACAGATCTTCCCAAAACTCCACCTCAGCTAACAAATGTGCCAAAAAAATCAGGAGTCTGGTTTTAAATTTTACTACTGCAAAGGATACCCACTATTCCACAATATTTTTACATCTTCATACAAACTCTTCAATGCAATTCTCTCTGCTGCAGGTACTGCCTTATCTTGCTGTCACTTTTCTGTTACAGCCCTTAACTTTTCACAGGCCAGAGCAGAACGATATTTCAGTCATCTGCCTACTTTTGTCCTGTCCATTCTCACAGTTTCCTGCCAAGACCATGTCACGTAAGTGGATACTTTCAAGCACAGATGCCTGTAAGTTTAACACCTCTAAAAGTATTGTGGCACTTGAACAAAAACAGTCTGATTTCAGATATTCTCACAACTTGAAGCTTCAATTTGTTGTTNTAAGATTGAGCCTGTTTTGCCCTTGAAATATTTTCTCCTGCTCTCCTTATCTCACTCATGAAGTCTCCGTTAACCCTTTCTCCCCTGTTCCCTCCATTTGCCCAGCTGGGGTAAGGGAGGGTGAGCCAGCGACTCTCGTGGGTGCCTGGCGTTGGGCCAGTGTCAAACCACGACAGAACCCCTGCATGGACAGGGTTTCCCATCTGCTAATGACATAAGAATATAAGGCCTGGTAAATTAATATTTGAAAATCAGTCAGAAAGCCATGGACGAAAAGTGCCAGACATTTTGCTATGAAAAATCATAGATAAGGCTTCAAATTGCAGTGTAGAGATACATCAGCAACTGATGGGGTTTTCTCCCTTTTTCTCTGCACCACAGAAGAGGTAAGAGGGAAATCACTGCGAGTCAGTGATTGAGTTGTCGCAGGCTGGTACAGCGTAAAGCTGAAGACCCCAGCAAGCCACCAAATTGACCTTTGCCCATTAGTAGGAGAGCTCTAAGGTTTCAACTGAGGTATTTTTCAACCCCTCATTCCTTTAACCTTTAAGCATTCATCTTCCTTAACGCGTGCATTTCAGGGTGTGCTCTGACAGCATATCGGGTATCCGGCTTTGAAGTTCATTAGGAAAGGGTCAGGCCCCCATTGGGTGCAAAACAGCAAATAAAGAGAACAACCCAGCATCTCACATGTATCCCTGCAGCCAGGGCAGGCTCACAGTACAAGAACTCAGAATTACTGGTTGAAAGCCCACAAAATCAGATCAGAGGAACTTCCAGTGCCCACAACCCTCACCCCACCAGGCATACTTACGGGAATCGAGGAGGACCAGGGGAGGAGCATGTCCTCGGGGGTGGTCGATCTCCAGTGCCCTTGGGAGCCCGAAGGTTTGAGTAATTTGGAATGACTTGCTGGGCCGGGCGGATAACTCTCATGCAAGGTCCGGGAACAGGAGGAAGTGGTTGCGATGGCTCTGCAAAATGCTGGTAAGGAGCTCTGCCATCTGGGAGGGTGAGAAAATAAAGGCAGCAACTATCATTTCAGCCAACATATTTTTGCCTCAGTTTGTGTTTATTCCTTTCCAGGCATGTCTCAGGAAACTGAGCAGTTTGGAGGCATTTGCAGGTATCTCACTCTGAAAGAAGCCAGATGAAGCAATGTTTTAGAGGCTAAAGCTTCCAATTTCCCATTCACACAAAGCACAGTTCAGATCCCTGCTCGGGGCTGGGCTGTCGGGACAGCTCACAGTTAAACATTCAGGGCTGCCTCGTCCCTGCACTTAATGTGCCTCCGTGTTTTTTGGTAGGGTTTTTTTTTAATTTCTTTTTGGCAATGACTTGTGAAAATGAATCATCCCAAAGTTCTCATGAAAGCAGATGCAAAATCCTGGAACAAATCAGTTTGCAACACTAAGGCTAAACAGACTGTGATTACTGTAAATGAAAAGAGGAAAAAGAATCGCTCAGTTTGTTACTTCACCCTGTGTGAATTTTCTGTCAAAGTGACCTTTCAAGGCCTTGTTGCTGTTCCCATTGCCATCCAAGAGGCTGCAGGGGAAGCCCAAAGTGATAATTTTGCTCAAGTAATTCTGAAAACCTTTACTGGTGCTGGCCACACGTAATGCTGATAAATAACTATCATACAGTGGAACTGTTGGCATAAACTGAAAGAGAAAGCAATATAAGCTGTTTGGTTCCCAAATGGGGAAAAGGAATTTTTTTCCCCTCAGTCTTTCTGCTTGCAGTTTTCATTAGGCAGCAGCTCTGTGCACTTTCAAGCTGCTGTGTGCAGATCAAAGTCCAGCGTGGCAGGGCTTATTAGCACTGCATGATTATGGTGTTATGAGCTGTCTCTAAAAGCTGCAGTACTCAAATGCTCTTTTCTCCCAAAACTGTTTTTTAAAATCCTTTTAGCTATTTTTGGGTCATGCTTTCCTTTCCCGAGCAGCCATGAACACTATCTATCTTTTTTTTTTTTTTAAATGGGAGGAAAAAGAAAGAAATCAAAGCTTTGATTAAATACTCCAATTCCAGGAGCCAACACTTAAGAAAAAAACCCCAACAAACCTCCAATCAACCCCATAATTACACAGATTCCTGATGAAATTGTGAGGCAGCAACACTGTATTTGTTGAGATTGTTTTAGGAGATTTTCCCACTCCCTCTCTTAACTATTTGCAACAGGACAGGGTGAAAGGGTCTGGGAGAACAATATTGCGAGTCAGTATGGTTTCCTTATGGATTCCTCATGACCAGCTCTAGGGAAGGTGACAGGGATCTGGGACACTCAGTTTGGTTTCGAGGTTTTAAGGCCAGTGTTTCACCAGCTTCCTTTGGATCTACCTGGTGCTGCAGTATACTGGATGCAGCCACGGCTGTTCAAAGCACAGCGTGGCCAGGCGTGTGCGCCCACACCTCCCCACATCTCTCAAGGACAAATATCTGAAATAATGGTCCCCGGGCACACGGCATTGTTTGTTGTGAGCATTTCTTTGACTTCAGAAGCAGTTTTGCTGTTGTATCTCAAATAGCAGGTGCCCGGAGCCAGCTTAGAGCCTTCGGGCACAGTTGCTATTCCCCAGGAGAGGCGTGTTGGAACACACAAACTGCAGAGCTTTGTTGTGGGTTGCCACTGCCCAACAATTATGTGAGACACAAGGAGCTGTCAGGAGGTGATTTACGCTGTACCAGGCATGTGAGAAACAGGAGTACAGTTGCCAGCTTCTTGGTCCTGACCAAATCTGCTCCAGCCATCTGAGTTTATTTTAGTCTTTCTGCCCTCTGGATATAGCTGGAATGGTAGTGATTTTTCTAAAGAAAGCCTTTCAGAGTTCCTGCTTTCAAAATGTCCTCATTCAGTAAATGTCCTACTTCTCACGAGGTAAATGGAGGTAAATAGTGACGGATGTTGTGCAACCAGCTCTTTGTCTGCTTAGAGCTGAACTGAAAGGAGAAGGTAGGAAAAGAAAACCAGAGGACATTTTCCAAATGTTAAGCTGTAGGCGTTGTTGAAAGTCCATCTGTAGCCCCTTCCCCTTTACAAAGTTCCAAAATCAGAGCTGGAAACCGAGTTTCTGAAACCCTCCTCTTTCATATACCTAATTATAGCACATTGCTGGAACGACAAAACTCCTTAAACAGATGCAATATAAATGCTGTGGAGTCAAAAAAAGGTTAAAAAAAAATAATAAAGGGTTATCAGAACAGGCCTACAGCTTTTTATTACAAAGCCAGCCCAAAACAGGTCAGGGTCTCATGAGCCTAATGCAATATAAATTATATTAAAACAATGATATTGCTGTTGAATGTTCAAAGCTCACTTCATAACAGATAAAAATCTCAGAGACTGAAAAGGAATACTAATTAATAGCAGGCTGTAAACTGCGCCGTAGTCTCCCAGAGCCAGAACGCCCATATTGAGGGAGTCACATCAGCGCTCAGCGACACAATCACCAGCAGCTGAGAGGGCTCCATTTTAAGTAATGAGCTTTCATTTCAGCTGACAACAGACAAAAAAATGAGGATGATGGATGTCACGCTCTTTTCACACAGAAATAAAACACATGGGTGAGTCTGGTCATAGTGCTGGGAGATACTATTTATGGAGATCAAGGGTAACCTCCCATCCTGATCTCGGCAGGAAATTCTCAACTTTGGGGATCCAAGGGGGAGCGAGGAAAGCTATGAAAGCAACAGGAATTGAGTCGGTATAGGAGGCTGCCGAATGACTGATGCAAGGAGGAAGGAAATGACTAGAATATGAAATAACAGCAGGGAGAGGCTGTGCATGCTCAGCGTGACCGACAAAGGCTGGTTTCTAGGCAAAATCATTCGCCTGCATTCGACGAGTAACCGCGACCTCTTTAACTTAGAGGTTCAGAGGTTTTGCAGCAGAGAGTTCAGCCACATGACCTAAAAACCTGAAATTGTAAAATGGACTCCAATTAGATGTTTCAAGCGGTTAACAATTGCATGCTGTGCTGGGAACATGCCCTCGGTGAAGGATGGCTGAGACACACCCTGAGAACCTCCTGCGGGGCGAGAGGTGCTACTCACATGGGCCCTGGGGGGGCTGCGGTGCCGGGCAGCGGTGCCTGAAGCAGCCGTGGGCTTGCGAAGGGCTGTTGGGATGGGGCAAGCGCTGGCACATTGGGCACTGCTGATGCTCAGGCCCCCAAAACTCCCTGGAGATCAGTGGTCCTGGGAGGTCCTGGGGGTTCAGCACAGACACCAGTGGTAAGGGGGGCTCCAGATGCCTGATGCCCATGACGTCTTGTGACTGGGAGTTGTACCCTGTATCTACAGTGCCCAGCTCTGCCAGGAGTCTGTTTCCTGAGGGTTGCTGTGACTGTGAACTCCCTTGGCTGCTCTCCTCCAGCGAGTCCTCGGGAACATCAGACAAGATCTGTTCTGATTTACTGGAGCTGTGCCTGGTGTCAGCTGAAAGCTGTGAACTTGGCTGCATGCCTGGTTTGTCCATAGCTATAGGATGTGTCTTCGAGGGAAATACTCCCGCTATTGATTCACCAGGGGAACAGAAGCGTCCATCCCCATCAGGATCAGTATATTTTGACCACAAGCTGCTGTCTGGCTCCACGGACAGTGCTGAATGATGATGTGCTGGTGCTCTGCAAAGGCAAGATGTGTCGGCCTGAGGTGTTTGAGCAACACATGGGCTCTGGGGCTCCTCATCCTCCACATCGTCTCCAGAAGGCTGCAAAGCCTTTTCCAAGACATGTTCAGGTAACTGGGACCATGGCATGGATTCATCCACTTCAACTGGTATGCTTCGACCCACAAAAGTGCCTGAAAAATTGAGAGAAGAAACACTGGAGATGGACAGGCACACAGCCGAGCACCTATCATCTGTCATCATTCAGTGACTGTGAGTTGGAATACTGAAGAGCAATATGTATTCTTTATATTCTTTATACTTTAAGCTTTTTAGAAAGATGGCAGAAAACAGCAAGAAAGGTCTGTCTGACTTTTGGCAAAACGAAAAAGTAGAGGGTTAGCTAGAGTGAAGCTAGTAGAGAGTTGTAATTTGGACTAACCTGACACAGAGGCCATTTCCAAATTTTTTTTTGAATCGGAAGTGAGTCAGCTGCCTTACTGCAAGGCCAGGATTTTTCGGCACGCTGGAAAACAAGAAAAAGGACTCTTGCGAACACGGTACAGTTTCACATGGGCAATAATCCTAAAATAACTCTATCTCAGATGGTGGAAAAGAAATAGCAGTTAAAGTTTTGGAAATTGTGTTGCGCAAATCAAATGTTTTTTATGGGATTTCTGAAACTTACTGTTTCTGCTGAGACTGGAAGGGGGCAAAAGCAGATGAACTGTCTCTCAGAAGTTGTTCTGGCACCTGACAGTAGATCAGACTGCTTAGGCCTGGAGATTTGGTTTAGGCATAATCCAGGGAATACAACCACTTGCAATTATTTTACTCCCGACCTTCTAATAACAGCTGATGAATTGGATCTAAACTTCACCACACACCTAGCTGAGTAATTTCAACTCCAAATCTTGTTTCCAAGTGCTGCTGCTTATTTTATCATACCATTTCTTCCAGTCTATTATCACACGACTCTCATTATTTTAAATTATTGAAAATTAAAAAACAATTTAGAGAGATTAGTTATTGGTTGGATTTTTTCCCTCTTTCCTGCAGAACTGATTTGGGCCCAAAACAAAATTATCACTTCCTTTTGGGAGTGCTATCAGTAAATTTGGTCTGGCCAAGTGACTCCTGATGATGGATGCCTCTGCTTCATCCTCAGTCAGGATGGCAACAGCAGTGATGGGGGAATGCTGAGCAGGCTTCAGAAGTGCAGCCATCTTAATCCTCTTACAGGGTGCAGCTCAGCTTCCTCCCAGCAAATTCTATCTCTTACCATGGAGTTTAGAAAGATGCGCTTGGTGCTCATCATTTCCCCAGCCATTTACCTTCTATCAGATTGAAGAAGCTAAAATCCCAAGTAGGAGAGTTATCAGAGAAGAGAGGACTAAGCACTCAAGCAATGGGAATGACAGACAACATTTGGCAAAAGAGTCTGACCTGAGAGCCTGGTAAAGAAAGTCAAAATCACAACATATTTGAAGAGCTTTTAGCAATCCAAGGGTTTCTTCCAACTTCAGTCACAGTATCTTGAACAAAAAAGTCAAATGGAGAGGAAACTTAAATGACCACTCTATAAAAGAGTTGAACAGGATCACAGAGAGGTACTAAGCAGCGTCCCAGCCTCTACCCAGGCTCCCACAATGATTCTGCAAAAGCAAATGTTGTGCCCCATGTTATAGGGCAAGGTTGAGGCTTTACATTCTTGCTGATCAGATCAAATGACACGTACTTCCCCCTGAAAGTACCTCTGGCGCAGAAAACTCTGGGTGTAACATTTGCTGGGAAGTAGGATATAAACTGTGCTTTGCTGCCGGGCTGCAATGTAAACATTCCTCCTCTATGTAACTTAAGCCCCATCTGTGCAGAAGTTCTGCCATATATTCATACATACCCTATGTTATACTAAGCACATCCACAGGGAGAGTTATCCTGGGATAATTACAGTGGGATAATTATGCTGGTATATTTCCCCATGTAGGCAACTCCTCAGAGCAGCTATTAGCTGCACCAGCACAGTGCACACGCTGCTGCTCCGACAGCTGCAGCCCCTGCACGAGAGCTGGGTCTGGTGCCAAAGCAGCTCCTGCCCATTCCAGGGCCCAGGCTGGGAAGGCTGACGGTCAGCTCACCACCATCACATCTCTCCCTGAGGTTTGCACCCCTTTTCCTCTACGCCAGGTCACAAACACAGGCCAAGCCCGCCGAGTCCCAGTTTTCCGACAGGCATAACTGACGTGATGGGGAAGAGAAAACCTCGAGCTCTCAGCACCAGCACAGGACCGTGACAGGGACTTGGTGCTGTGCCGTGCAGGGGTGGCAAAGCGTCCTTTGCCTGGGACCTTCGGTCAGATGTCAGTTTAAATGATGACTGCCCTGGGGTGGTGACTCACCAGAGCACTACAGCACAGCCAGATTTACACCAACCAGGCTGTAAGGCTGCTGAGGGATCCTCTGCCAGAGAAGCACCTGTGAAGGAGAGGTGGCAAAAGCCCTGCAAAGCATCTGTCTTCTGCTTATCTCAACAGCTTTGTAAACCTGACCCTTGGATCAGCTGGCGTTGAACTGCCTGCTCAGACATGCTTCAACTTGCAGATATCTCTGTACGTTTGGTCGTAAAGTGAATGACGCGCATGCCAGCAGCACAAATCACATTGCAAACTCTTATTTCCCCTCTGAGCACTCCAGTAAACTGGTTCCTTGTGCAAATTCACCCTGGTGTTCACAAAGCACAACTCAGCTGTGGACTGGGGTACAGATCCACCTCTGTAGCCACATGCACTGTCTGATCATCCCTCCCATTGGATATAACCCTCAGCAAACATGCTAACTATGCTTTCCAGAAACAAATTTGCAATGCCTCATACACTAAGATGCTGTTTTGAAGGTCTGAAGTAGCTGGGTGAAAATGCTAGAAAACACTTCGAATTCAGATCCTCTATATTTGATAGCCTTTAGTTTAGCACTGTGACAAGAACAAATTTCTGTGGAGAAACTGAGATCTCAACCCAGAGCTCAATGAAGTAAATGGAAATCCCTGTACTGACTTCTGTAGGTTTTAGATTGGGTGTCAGATGGGATTTAAAAGTTACTAAATTCCTTTGGAGGCTACAACCTCCAAAGTTTTTGGTCTTTTTTTTCAGTTCCATTGCTAACATCTGGCTATTTATGAAATGAGGCACATGAATCTAATGAAAGAGGCAACATGGGCAAGAAGAATTCAGGTTTGCTCTCTTGAAGTTTGGTTTGCTCTCTTGAAGTTTGTTATTTAATGTATTTAGTCTGCCTTTTGGAGAAGGGATATTAAGACTTTATTAAACTGTATTGAAAATCATCAGCTACCAAACTCTTCAAATGTCTTACTTCAGAATATTTTAAAAATGTCTTTCCTATTAGTTTAACCTCTGAACAGAAAAATGCCTCTTTATCTCCCCAATCAACCTAATATTTAAAAGACAGCCTTACTTCCTTTCTGTGTAACGTGAGCTTAAAAAAATTACTCCAAATACCTGAGTGAAATAATTTGGTCAGAGAGAAGAGACAACCTATTCTATCACTTATGTTTTTACCTGCAAAAATTTCTAGTTATTTTAGATAGGTTTTTGCTTAGACCCTGCTTTGATGCCCATGCACAGCCCCTGCCCCCACAGGGTCGAGGTAGGAGGCACCAAGGGGATGAGGGCTTTGGCATTAAAAAATTAGGAAATGTGACTTCATCCTCCTCTGCCCTCAGTAGCCCTGGCTGGAGAGAGAAGCTGTTACAACAGCAGAGCTCTGTCTGCAGCAATGGCCCCGGGGATAAATTAACTCCAGGACATGCTGAACACTTTTTGAGCAATGCTGGTAATGGCATGTGGATGGGAATTCCCAAGAGAAATCCCCACACTGCTGAAAATATAACAGATGATTCAAAAGCATCCTCCTCCAACAGCAGTACTTCAGGGTGTTGTTTCTGCTCAGCTAAAGATTCTTGGCTTTTGGAAAAAGACCCAAAAGAGCCCATTATCCTTGTGTTTTATGTTGCCTTGTGCTGCTGAGTTTCATTTTGTTTCCTTTGACTTTTCTAGTTAGCTTATCCTGCAAATACAGTTATGCGCAGTGCAGAAAAATGACTCGCTTGGTCTCCTGTCTTGAAGCACTAGGGTAGGGGAATGCTTCAACATACTGAAATACCCTCAGAAACCTGTAGCCTGATCCCTTCTCTGGCACAGAGGCTGCTGGAGAGCAGAGATCGTGCCCAACCTCATTCAGAAAGACACTGCAACTTCAAGTCAGTTCATGATATTGCCAGAAAACGTCAAGAATTTAATATCCCCCCTGCACCTCTGACTGTTCAGGAGATTTCTGATAACCAGCTGGAGCCTCTGCACATATTTCTGCTTGTAATAAAGTGAAGAGGCCTTTCCTAGAGGGACAGAGCCTGGACTGCTCCCAAAAATGTCAAGGGAACTCCTCAAAACACTCTTTTTCCTTCCTCTCCTTATACACCCAGTTCTGCAATGTGCATTAATTCAGCAAATAACCTTTGTGGGTGGGTGCTCAGTGATTCAAGCTCCTGAGAAGAACCCCATCCCAGTTCCCTTGTGAGGCTTCCCACACCTAGAGACCTTCTTCCTCTGCTTCTGCCAGGGAGATGGGTGGTCACCCAGACCTCCTGCTCACAGCCAGCTGCTGCTGGCCATGGCCACTCCTGGAAACCTGCAGGGAGAGACAAAATGAAGGGGAGCAAAATTCTTCTGCAGGTCAGGAGAGATGGGCCTGAGCACCCAAGTTTGAAGCAATAGTCAAAGTCCCCTAAAAATCCTCCCACAGAGGCAAGGGGACAAGGGGAAGGGTGTTGGGCTCAGCTCATCTGTGCTGTTTTCTTGCAGCTGATTGCAAAATCCATCAGGTATTTATTTCATCTGTTTTCCAGCATGAAGACTTGTCAGGATGTGCTGTCCCAAAACACACACTAACCATCTATCTGCTTTTGATTAGAAACCTTCTGTCATGAAGGAACAGAGGAGAGAGAGACTGCAACGAGCATGGTTGTGCTCTCTGCTGCTTCTGGAGAGGGGAAAATATCTTTGCTCTTTTGATCAAAGTTTTATTTGTCTACCTTGTTAAAACAGAAAACATCAGGATAAGAAAGAAACCTCACCTTCCTTGGTGCACAACACACAAGGATGGGGTTTTTTATTCACCAGTAACAGCATTTCTGAAATGGCACGGGTAGAGATTAAGGCAAAGCTGAGATCACAAGGGGTGGGGACAGACAGGAATTTCTTGATTTCCAAATAATTCCTTAGTATTTTGGCTGAATCCCTTAAGCTCCCTGGTGCTGCTGATATCCATCTGCAGGATGGGAGTAAGTGGATGCAGAATTTGCAAGCTGCTGTGAGGACGCACACGGTGAGATCTCAAGGAATGCTGTTGCCATGGGGTGAGATGAGCGTAAGTGTGTAAGAGCACTTGCTCTAAGGGCAGCTTTCTCTACAGAAGCACTAGATGCAACTTTCTTCAAAAAAAACAGAGAGAAATCCTTACAAGGAGGAGCAAGTGCAAATGTGGGAACTGGTTTGGGTCTACAACCTAAATAAGCACTGCCAAGGAAATCCAAGCTTCAGAGCTTCGCACTTCACCATGAAAAATTTTGGCTGCTGTCATCACGGACGCTGACTCTCTCCCTTGGGTACCCTCCACAGCAAAGACTAAGGCAACGTGTCACATTCCTAAGCCCAGACTTTTAGCCCCCTAGGGCAGGTAATGTTTATTTTTATGACTTCTGGAAAAATTAGGAAAAGAATATGAAAACAATGTTCCTCTGACTATATGGTTGCTCTCACATATTTTCTGAAGCCATGGCAAGGAAAGTCTACATGTGCCAGGAGAACATACTTCAA
Organism: Oriolus oriolus; assembly: GCA_013400235.1. NCBI lineage: Eukaryota > Metazoa > Chordata > Aves > Passeriformes > Corvidae > Oriolus > Oriolus oriolus. Next base: position 164,742 of record VXBT01000852.1, on the reverse strand, counting down.
ATCCTCCCTGCACAGCAAACATCACATTCTCTTTTGCAGCACTAATGCTGCTTCACTGGACAATCCATGGTGCAAAGGCTAGAGCAGACCTGATATTTTGTGCCTTTTTATACATGTTAAAGGAATGCTGGGCAATAAGCAGTAAGAAACTAGAAAGGTGACACCCACAAGTAGGATCCAAACAGGCATCTCAGATATAGGCAGCATTCCCTGCCAGCTTTCTAAACTTTGTGAAGTATGAAAATGTCTACAATTATCTTCGGTATCCTTAAAAATGTGATTGTTTTCCAGAGGCTACTTCCCGCCCATTTCTGGTGCTGATAAAACTCTCACAGGCACTTAAAAACCCCCAGTCTGGGATATCTCACAGCCCTGGGACATCCAAAACTCCTGTCACAAAACTGGGGCTGGCTCAGTGAGGTGGGATACGGGCATCACCCTGAGAGGCATCAATTTCCTCAGCCTGCTTTCCTACAGCTTCATGCCTTACATTGAAGACTCTGATTCCTAATAAGGAAGAAGCCCTGGTATTTCACGGGGCTGATGATTCTCCCATCCCTAACCACTCTCCCTGCTCTGCAGCGCGAGGGCTGCGGGGTGCGTGGGCGGTGGGAGGCTGCGGGGAAGCCTGCGGGACTCGATGTGTCTCCCTCAGCTGCCGTGAGAACTGCCTTGCTCGCTTGCAGTCATGAGACGTGCAGAAATGTGTGTATCTTTCAGACGTGTACCCTCTGCCAAACTTCAAAAGCCACTGCTGGAGGTGGGGGGCACTGGCAGACACGAACACCATAACTGCACATGCCTAGCTTCCTGCCTTAGGAAAACAGAAAGAAAACTCAACTCCACAGGAAAATAGGAAAATAAAAAAATAAAAAATACAGCATGCTTCCAGACGCTGCCAGCACTGCGCAAGGGCAAGCCCCGCTTCAGAGGCTGACGGCATTGCAGGCAGCAGCACCATCGGCAGCCACCCACCCACCCTGGCCCAGCTGCCTGTGCCCCTCGCATCCCTGTCTCTGGCATCACCCCCCATGGGTGTCACAGCAACATCTGGTCATGATGGGGCACTGGCGTGGCCAGTCCAGGCCGTGAAACCCACCCAGGGCTTGCAGGAAACGGG